>JAWPHD010008742.1:75000-92500 GCA_037043455.1 Cyrtodaria siliqua
ACATATATCAAACAAAGCATAGCCATATAGTTAATTATAGAGAAACGAACGATATTATAGCAGTGACACAACACCAGCGGTATTAACAACAGTTCATATATTGTTACGATCATCATCATCATCAGAAGTAGTAGCAGCAGCAGTAGTAGGAGAAGTAGCAGCAGCAGCAGCAGCAGCAGCAGCAGCAGCAGCAGCAGAACATGTTATGTTTAAAAGACAGTAGTAGTAATATTTGTAAATAGACTGATCGGTCATTTTTATTTTTAATAATTGACTATTTCATTGTTCATTTTCATCAGTTTTCGCGCACAGTATGACCAATTTGTGTCGACGTGCCGTAAAACACCACCATTCTATATAAAGCGTAGCCTCTAAACTGTTCTTATTCAACGACTCAACAACAACAGTTAACAACAACAACAACAACAACCACAACAACAACAACAGGACCAAACAATAACAAGACGATGCGAAGCAGAACACAGTAAACGCAAATGATCGACTATCAAACGTTTTCCATACGTTTCAGAGATGTGAGAATTGCTCATTTAGGCCCAAAAAGTACATTTTGCAACTGCTGGCTTGCAGTTTGCGCGAAATTCGATGAGCGAGATTACTTTCTCACCTATTCAATGCCAGTTACAGCAAGTGAATATCGTTTTCTTGAAGTTCTGTATGACTGAGGCTAACCAATGCTGGCTTTACTGCTAACCATCGCGTTGTGGTAGAGCTGCCATTGAAGTAGTTGCTCGATGTTTTCCGCGGCATCGCTTCTCGGCCTTTTGGCTAAGATCAAAGTGTAGTATCTGTTCTTATCAGCTTAATATCTGATACGTCCCCCATTGGGGGACTTCGATATTAAACTGATTTTTGAACCTATTGTTGGCCCGGTATTGCAGTACCTCCGGGATCGGCCCACTCCCCTTCCAGGGGAAAAAAATCAAAACAAATAAGAAGAAATTTAAACACCTACGATAATCATTTAAAGATGCACCGATGTTTACAGCGAAGGCCACGATGCTGAATGTTGCTGCTGCTGCTACTGCTGCTGCTGCTGATGAAATACATATATCAAACAAAGCATAGCCATATAGTTAATTATAGAGAAACGAACGATATTATAGCAGTGACACAACACCAGCGGTATTAACAACAGTTCATATATTGTTACGATCATCATCATCATCAGAAGTAGTAGCAGCAGCAGTAGTAGGAGAAGTAGCAGCAGCAGCAGCAGCAGCAGCAGCAGCAGCAGCAGCAGCAGCAGCAGCAGCAGCAGCAGAACATGTTATGTTTAAAAGACAGTAGTAGTAAATTTTGTAAATAGACTGATCGGTCATTTTTATTTTTAATAATTGACTATTTCATTGTTCATTTTCATCAGTTTTCGCGCACAGTATGACCAATTTGTGTCGACGTGCCGTAAAACACCACCATTCTATATAAAGCGTAGCCTCTAAACTGTTCTTATTCAACGACTCAACAACAACAGTTAACAACAACAACAACAACAACAACAACAACAACCACAACAACAACAACAGGACCAAACAATAACAAGACGATGCGAAGCAGAACACAGTAAACGCAAATGATCGACTATCAAACGTTTTCCATACGTTTCAGAGATGTGAGAATTGCTCATTTAGGCCCAAAAAGTACATTTTGCAACTGCTGGCTTGCAGTTTGCGCGAAATTCGATGAGCGAGATTACTTTCTCACCTATTCAATGCCAGTTACAGCAAGTGAATATCGTTTTCTTGAAGTTCTGTATGACTGAGGCTAACCAATGCTGGCTTTACTGCTAACCATCGCGTTGTGGTAGAGCTGCCATTGAAGTAGTTGCTCGATGTTTTCCGCGGCATCGCTTCTCGGCCTTTTGGCTAAGATCAAAGTGTAGTATCTGTTCTTATCAGCTTAATATCTGATACGTCCCCCATTGGGGGACTTCGATATTAAACTGATTTTTGAACCTAGGAGAGATGTCAGGGGCTTGCTCCGCTCTCTCCACGGGTTGGCCCGGTATTGCAGTACCTCCGGGATCGGCCCACTCCCCTTCCAGGGGAAAAAAATCAAAACAAATAAGAAGAAATTTAAACATCTACGATAATCATTTAAAGATGCACCGATGTTTACAGCGAAGGCCACGATGCTGAATGTTGCTGCTGCTGCTACTGCTGCTGCTGATGATGAAATACATATATCAAACAAAGCATAGCCATATAGTTAATTATAGAGAAACGAACGATATTATAGCAGTGACACAACACCAGCGGTATTAACAACAGTTCATATATTGTTACGATCATCATCATCATCAGAAGTAGTAGCAGCAGCAGTAGTAGGAGAAGTAGCAGCAGCAGCAGCAGCAGCAGCAGCAGCAGCAGCAGCAGCAGAACATGTTATGTTTAAAAGACAGTAGTAGTAATATTTGTAAATAGACTGATCGGTCATTTTTATTTTTAATAATTGACTATTTCATTGTTCATTTTTATCAGTTTTCGCGCACAGTATGACCAATTTGTGTCGACGTGCCGTAAAACACCACCATTCTATATAAAGCGTAGCCTCTAAACTGTTCTTATTCAACGACTCAACAACAACAGTTAACAACAACAACAACAACAACAACAACAACCACAACAACAACAACAGGACCAAACAATAACAAGACGATGCGAAGCAGAACACAGTAAACGCAAATGATCGACTATCAAACGTTTTCCATACGTTTCAGAGATGTGAGAATTGCTCATTTAGGCCCAAAAAGTACATTTTGCAACTGCTGGCTTGCAGTTTGCGCGAAATTCGATGAGCGAGATTACTTTCTCACCTATTCAATGCCAGTTACAGCAAGTGAATATCGTTTTCTTGAAGTTCTGTATGACTGAGGCTAACCAATGCTGGCTTTACTGCTAACCATCGCGTTGTGGTAGAGCTGCCATTGAAGTAGTTGCTCGATGTTTTCCGCGGCTTCGCTTCTCGGCCTTTTGGCTAAGATCAAAGTGTAGTATCTGTTCTTATCAGCTTAATATCTGATACGTCCCCCATTGGGGGACTTCGATATTAAACTGATTTTTGAACCTAGGAGAGATGTCAGGGGCTTGCTCCGCTCTCTCCACGGGTTGGCCCGGTATTGCAGTACCTCCGGGATCGGCCCACTCCCCTTCCAGGGGAAAAAAATCAAAACAAATAAGAAGAAATTTAAACACCTACGATAATCATTTAAAGATGCACCGATGTTTACAGCGAAGGCCACGATGCTGAATGTTGCTGCTGCTGCTACTGCTGCTGCTGATGATGAAATACATATATCAAACAAAGCATAGCCATATACACTTAACACATTTAGAAACGCACGGTTTTTATCTGCATGATTTTTATACTTAGCATGTAGCAAGGACGAAATAGTTTCGCACATAAATCTCATGCTTAATTCACTTTGCAATAATGGTTAACCTGGCGATTTGTGTTGAAACAGAGCGTCGGCTATCGGCGCGACCATCAATACGGGTTATTGAGAACTGACCCATGATGCACGAGATTTTCGTGCATACAACACTACACATGCATGGCTAGATATCAGACACATCATAAAAGCAGAATGAAACTCGATATTGACCGCTGCTAAGAATGCCACGTCTCAGCGAAGATGAGCGAAATCAGGCACTTGGAATGTTCGCAACCGGAAGTTCCAAGTGTGCCATCGCCAGAAGATTTGGCTGTCACCATTCCACCATTTCAAGGCTGATATCTCGTTTCCATCAAACTGGGACCGTTCGAGACCGCCCACGCCCGGGGCAGCCACGTGTTACCACCATCAGACAGGACGCCTACATCCGGGTCTCCCATCTACGGGACCGCTTCTTGACAGCAACCAACACCGCCAGACGGACAATTGGCACTCATGGGTAATTGTTGTTTTAGAACCAAAACCATAACATCACTAATCTGCGTTTATAAGTGAAACCAAAACCTGTTATTTTCCTCCATTATTTGAGGCGTTTTGTTGTTTTCAGCCACAGAATCCACGTCAACACCGTCAGAAACAGACAACGTACATACCGTCTGAAGGCAAGACGTCCTTACGTTGGAGCTGTACTAACACGGAGACATCGTCAAGACCGTTTACGCTGAGGTCGTGCTCATCAGCGGTTTACAAGGCAACGTTGGAGCACCGTACTGTTCTCGGATGAAAGCCGCATTCAGCTCAACCGGGCAGACGGCCGTAAACGTGTCTGGCGGAGGGTCGGCGAACGGTTTAGCGATAATTGTGTTATTGAGAGAAATGCCTGGGGAGGTGGTTCCATTCACGTCTGGGGTGGCATCACGCTAAATCATAAGACTCCGCTTGTAATTTTTGATCACAATGTTACGGCAAATGTTTACATTAATAACGTTTTGCAGCCAGTTGTAGTACCTTTTATGGCTCAGCACCTCCCGAACGAAACGGTATCCTGCAGCAGGATAACGCGCCGCCACATACCGACGGTGTGACAAGAAGATTTTTAAATCAGCACAATGTTAACGTGCTTGCCTGGCCTGCCCTCAGCCCAGACATGTCGCCAATTGAGCACGTCTGGGATATGTTAAAAACGCGTATCGCGAAGCGTTTGAACCCCACTCAGACTTTACAGCAACTTCGTGTAGCTGCTATTGTAGAATGACAGAATATTCCACAACAGGAGATTGCTACCAAAATCAATTCAATGCATCGCAGGTGTACAGCTTTTGTCAATGCAAATGGTGGTCACACAAGATACTGACTTGTGCATTTTTAATCTGACGGTGTGAGTGAAAAATAACCAATCTGATCTCAAAGTGTTTTATCAATTCACATGAAATTTGGCACACACGTGTAATAAAGATGAAGTGACATATGTACCAGTTTTCAGTTTTATACAATGCTCCAGATTTGAGAAACCCTCAAATATGCAACCCGTGCGTTTCTAAATGTGTTAAGTGTAGTTAATTATAGAGAAACGAACGATATTATAGCAGTGACACAACACCAGCGGTATTAACAACAGTTCATATATTGTTACGATCATCATCATCATCAGAAGTAGTAGCAGCAGCAGTAGTAGGAGAAGTAGCAGCAGCAGCAGCAGCAGCAGCAGCAGCAGCAGCAGCAGCAGCAGCAGCAGCAGAACATGTTATGTTTAAAAGACAGTAGTAGTAATATTTGTAAATAGACTGATCGGTCATTTTTATTTTTAATAATTGACTATTTCATTGTTCATTTTCATCAGTTTTCGCGCACAGTATGACCAATTTGTGTCGACGTGCCGTAAAACACCACCATTCTATATAAAGCGTAGCCTCTAAACTGTTCTTATTCAACGACTCAACAACAACAGTTAACAACAACAACAACAACAACAACAACAACAACCACAACAACAACAACAGGACCAAACAATAACAAGACGATGCGAAGCAGAACACAGTAAACGCAAATGATCGACTATCAAACGTTTTCCATACGTTTCAGAGATGTGAGAATTGCTCATTTAGGCCCAAAAAGTACATTTTGCAACTGCTGGCTTGCAGTTTGCGCGAAATTCGATGAGCGAGATTACTTTCTCACCTATTCAATGCCAGTTACAGCAAGTGAATATCGTTTTCTTGAAGTTCTGTATGACTGAGGCTAACCAATGCTGGCTTTACTGCTAACCATCGCGTTGTGGTAGAGCTGCCATTGAAGTAGTTGCTCGATGTTTTCCGCGGCATCGCTTCTCGGCCTTTTGGCTAAGATCAAAGTGTAGTATCTGTTCTTATCAGCTTGATATCTGATACGTCCCCCATTGGGGGACTTCGATATTAAACTGATTTTTGAACCTAGGAGAGATGTCAGGGGCTTGCTCCGCTCTCTCCACGGGTTGGCCCGGTATTGCAGTACCTCCGGGATCGGCCCACTCCCCTTCCAGGGGAAAAAATCAAAACAAATAAGAAGAAATTTAAACACCTACGATAATCATTTAAAGATGCACCGATGTTTACCTCGAAGGCCACGATGCTGAATGTTGCTGCTGCTGCTACTGCTGCTGCTGATGATGAAATACATATATCAAACAAAGCATAGCCATATAGTTAATTATAGAGAAACGAACGATATTATAGCAGTGACACAACACCAGCGGTATTAACAACAGTTCATATATTGTTACGATCATCATCATCATCAGAAGTAGTAGCAGCAGCAGTAGTAGGAGAAGTAGCAGCAGCAGCAGCAGCAGCAGAAGCAGCAGCAGCAGCAGCAGCAGCAGCAGAACATGTTATGTTTAAAAGACAGTAGTAGTAATATTTGTAAATAGGCTGATCGGTCATTTTTATTTTTAATAATTGACTATTTCATTGTTCATTTTCATCAGTTTTCGCGCACAGTATGACCAATTTGTGTCGACGTGCCGTAAAACACCACCATTCTATATAAAGCGTAGCCTCTAAACTGTTCTTATTCAACGACTCAACAACAACAGTTAACAACAACAACAACAACAACAACAACAACAACAACAGGACCAAACAATAACAAGACGATGCGAAGCAGAACACAGTAAACGCAAATGATCGACTATCAAACGTTTTCCATACGTTTCAGAGATGTGAGAATTGCTCATTTAGGCCCAAAAAGTACATTTTGCAACTGCTGGCTTGCAGTTTGCGCGAAATTCGATGAGCGAGATTACTTTCTCACCTATTCAATGCCAGTTACAGCAAGTGAATATCGTTTTCTTGAAGTTCTGTATGACTGAGGCTAACCAATGCTGGCTTTACTGCTAACCATCGCGTTGTGGTAGAGCTGCCATTGAAGTAGTTGCTCGATGTTTTCCGCGGCATCGCTTCTCGGCCTTTTGGCTAAGATCAAAGTGTAGTATCTGTCTGCATTTATCGATATTTTCTATCTTCCTTGTGAAGATAGTTCTTTGCTTATACTTACGTTGTTGTTAAAGTTTATTTACAGTATGTCAGCCGTTGTATTGAAGGGAGCCATCCCGCCTGCATTCTTTGATCATGACAGTATGGAACAAACCATCAAGTTGTCCACAAGAGGATATACGTCGCAAGCTGAAGTGTTACAGATGTTGCTGAAATACGAGATTCCGTCGGCAAACGTCTCGGGCCTGTTCAAGGGACAACCAATGGATCCAGCGCTCTACGTTACTTTCAAAGATGCCGGAGATGTAGACAAGCTAAGATCTGTTGAAAACCTTTCATATCGAAATAAACAATTTGATTTGACACCGATGGGAAAACAAATTTTATCAATTAGAATTCATTGGTTGCCCTTGTACTTTAGCGACAATCTGATAAAAAGTGTTTTGTGCGATTATGGCAATATTCTTAGTGTAGAACGTACAAAGTCCTCGCATGGCAATGCTGTGATTGAGAATGGCATGAGGGTGGTTAGAATAGAGGTCGACGAAAGTAAGCGCCTGTCAATACCTCACATAGTCCGATTCCAGTGCGGCACGTCTATGTTGCTGACAATCACAGGCCGTCCTCCTTTGTGTTTGAGGTGCTCCAAGGTAGGCCACATCAGAAGGGATTGCCACGAATTACTTTCCTATGCTAATGTATCAAGAGGAAATTTCAGGTCTCAGCCACAGACACGGACAGAAAATGAAAATGGTGAAGCACACCAGGAGACAGAAGGGGATATTGGGGATACGGTAGGAGATGCTGCGGAGTTAGATCAGCCAACAGATACTGTAGAGGAACAAGAGCAGCCGGAGAGCCAAGAGACACCTGAGTTTCTTGAGACGCCTGTGGACCCAGATACACCGGCCTTGGAGGCAGAGAGGATGGACAGCGGCGATAAAGGGGAGAAGAGACGAACAGACGATGATGAGGAGGAAGGTAATGAAGATTCCTTTAGGAAATATATTCCTAAGAATAAGTTTAAAAGGCAGTCTAACCATAGACCGGGCAGCCCAGCTTCAACCTCCAACCCCTACGACTTCTTATCCGAGTCGGCGGGGAAGGATAGTTTGTCTGGGCTGCGCGAGACATGGGAGGATATGAGTACAAAGTTTTAAATTTACTCAATATCTGTTGTTGACCCTGACCGTTTTTACCGATTTTGAATTTTGAACACCGATTTAAATACCACACACAATGATGATTAAACGACCGCTCACGTATAAATGGACCCTGAGATTGAACACCGATATGATTTATAAGGCAATATTGTGTTCAATTGCCTGGTTTACAGCATGTTTGATTATACTATTGTTTTCATTCTGTATCTCCCAAACCTGGATACATATACACCCCTATAACCTTTGCATAAACATATACACGAGGCGTACACGTTCTATTGTTCATTGTCTTTTACACGGTAGTGGGCACAATACCCAGTACACATTTCATGTACATTCAAATTACGTCGTCTGTTTTAGTTATAATCGTATGGCTTTATCGATAAATGATTTACCTGTCTATTTTAGTTGTATAAAGAATTTAATGTTTTCCTTATCGAGAAATAAACTTGTTGCGAATAATGATAGCGGACCTATTGAAAATCACCCATGCGCGAGCCACTTTGACGGTCGGGCTAATTTTGTAGTCTCTCAGTTTATATCAAGCTGCAATAGCCGTAACTCTGTATGGAGTTATCGTTTGATAATATATTTCCATTTGTTTTTTATTTGTTATCTTGAATTGCCTTTCTAGCCATGGAGTTAAACATTCATAGCTTAAACATAAACGGTTTTAGATCGTGGAAAAAGCAAGACTTTATAAGGTCGTATATAAAACAATATTCCATTGATATACTTTGCATTCAGGAGACATTTATTGATAACTATTTTCTGTCTCAGAAAATTGAAGCGTTTCTTGATTTACCAAAACAGTGCATTTGGAGTTATGGGTCTTCAAACTCCAGAGGTACTGTTATCATGGTATGTAATAAGAATATAAAAGTTAATAGTTTTCATGCGGACTTTGATGGCCGACTTACATATGTAGATTTTGCGATAAATGAGTTGATCAATTATAGAATTGTAAATATTTATACTCCCACTGACCCGCAGGAGAGGAATTATTTTCTTAATGATATAGTTCCACATTTAGTTACTGCAAAAAATTTAATCTTAAACGGGGATTTTAATTTTGTTATGAACACTCGGTTAGATAAAATTGGTGGAAATTTAAATAGAGGTATTGAAGGCTCTAAAATATTTAATAACATAATAGATAAGCATAAATTAGTTGATGCTTTTAGATATTTATATCCTACCAAAAAGGCCGTAACATGGTCTAGAAAAAATAGTTCAGATACAAATAGTTATTCCTATATAGGCTGTAGATTGGATAGATTTTATATTCCAAATACACTAAAAGATGCTTTAGTAAATTCTGAGATCTTACCATGTACATATTCTGATCATGATTTTGTTACCTTAAAACTTAAAGTTAATAAAGGTGTGTCTTTTGGAAAGTCTTATTGGAAGTTTAATGATACATTACTTGAAGATAAAGATTTTCTAATTACTTTTGAATATTACTGGGATATTATTAGCAGGACAGATACTATAACCTTAGAGTGGTGGGATGAAATGAAAGTAAAAATTAAAGAATTTTGTATTGATTACAGTAAAGATAAAAACAAAGAATTACATGGGGAATACAAAAAACTTAAAAAAGATTATCAAAATTTGAACTTAGTTCAAGAAAATACGTTATATTTAAAAGAACAAATCAAGTCAAGAATAAAGGTTATTGAAAACAAATTACAAGCTGGGTCAATCATTAGAAGCAAAGCAAATATATTAACATCAAAAGAAAATCCTACAAGTTATTTCTTTCACAGAGAAAAATCTAAGAGTTTAGATAAAACCATAACGAATATTAAACATAATGATGTGAATTTTCAGGATTCAAAAAATATTTTGAATTGTTTTAGAGATTTCTATAAGCAATTATATGCGGAAGAAGCTGTTGATAAAACACTTAATGATACTTTTCTTTCAAATTTACCACAGATTACTGGAATAGATAATATTTTATTAAAACGTAGTATTTCAAAAGATGAAATTTTGCAAAGCCTTAAGGAAATGTTACCAAATAAATCACCAGGAAGTGATGGTTTAACAAGATGTTTTTACTTGAATTTTTTTCATATTTTTGGTGATATTTTAGAATCAATTTTTCAACTTGTTTATGACTTTGGAGAAATGTCAGAGTCCCAAAAGCTATCATATATTACCTTAATATGCAAAGATACATCAAATGCATCTGACATGACATTTTATAGGCCAATTTCTTTATTGAATGTAGATAGGAAGGTACTCTCCAAAGTTATATGTAAACGTTTAGGTAGTGTTCTGCCTAAAATTATTGGTATCAGTCAAACTTGTTCTGTTAAAGGGAGAACTATTTTTGATAATTCTCATCTACTTCGTAACATCTTTGATTATATTGAACAAAAACACTTAACAGCCGTTTTTATTTCCATGGACCAAGAAAAGGCCTTCGATAAGCTTTCTTGGTCATATTTATATGACACTTTAAAAGCTTTTGGATTTGATGATGAGTTTATTCTTTGGATAAAAGTTTTATATAATAATGTCAAGTCGTCTGTGATAGTCAATAATCATATTTCTGATACTTTCGATATACAAAGAGGCGTGAGACTTGTCTCCCCTGTTGTACGTAATATGTTTCGAACCTTTCGCTAAAAAAGTTCAAGATGACCCCTTTATTAAAGGCGTAAAGCTACCTGGATCTGCTTTTGAAGTAAAAATGTCTATGTACGCGGATGATAACACTGGTATTTTGACTTCTGAAATATCAATAAAGAAATATTTTGATTATATATACTTGTTTCAGAAGATATCTGGATCCCGAATAAATTATAGGAAGTCCAATGGAATGTATTTAGGTAAATGGAAGAATCGCTCTGATCATCCTTTTGGAATTTCATGGATTAATAGCACTAAACTTTTAGGCTATTATTATGGTTATAATGTTGATCCAGATCAAGTTTGGTCAAAATTATTTTCGAAATTTAATAATACACTTAATCTTTGGAAGTCTAGGAAACTGTCTTTTAAAGGCAAGTCTACTGTTCTAAATTCTGTAGCATTATGTAAAGTTTTATATTACACTGCGGCTTCCAATATGCCCAGTCACTATATTAATATGTTTCAAAGAGCAGCATTTAGATACATTTGGGGGTCCACTTTAGAGCCCGTAAATAGAAAAACGTTATACTTACCTTTTAAGGAAGGGGGCCTTAATGTACCAAATTTTGATATTAAGTGTCAGGCACTTTATTTATCCCATTTACAGAAACTTATTACCAGTCACAATGCAAGTTGGACATATTTAGCAAAATATTGGATTGGATTTAATTTGAGAAAGCACAATGCTTCGTTTGCCAGTAATTTAATTCCACATAGTGAATTTATTCCACCCTTTTATGAAAAGTGTTTAACCGTTTATAATAAACTAATGAAACATTATCCAGAATTTTCTTTCATAAAGGCTACAACTAAAGATTTTTATAACGCATTGTCAAATATTGAACACACCACGATAAAGGTTGTTGGGAATTTCCCAGCCATTGATTTCAGACAAGTTTTTAAGAATATATACTCACCTTGTGTTGATCCAGATGTAAGAAATACTTCCTGGAGAATCTGCCATGATGTCATATATGTAAACTATTACTTATCCTATCGAAGAAATCTTGATGTTAATAAATCCTGTACCTTTTGTGAATCAATAGAAACTGTAAGCCATTTGTTTATAGAATGTAAAATGGTTCAACCATTAAACAAGGTTGTTCTGAAATTGCTGAAGAGTATAAGTAAGAGTAATTTCATACTAAGTGAAAGAGTTTTTCGCTTTTTATATTTACCAAAACTAGATAAAGATATTCACGAAGTTGCTTTGATTCTTTTAACAGAATCTAGACATATTATATGGACATGTAGAAATTTGACTAAACATGAAAATAAATCGTTTACGCAATATTCTTTAGTTCATACATTTTTAAATAAAATTAAGTACAGAATGTATGCTGATTTTTCGCGAATGGATTCTATTGATTTTGGACACTTTTGGTGCGATATTGGTTTTGGCACCTTGGATTTCACAAACAATCAATTCACATTTGACTCTTGTCTAGATATTAATACGTACTTTTCTCCAGTTTCTATTGGTTCGTAATCGTTATACATACTATGATTGTGTTTATTTACCCTGTCATTATTTGTCGTACTCATCTATCGAACTCATTTTCATCAACTAATGTAATCCAGTCTTGGAACCATTGCCTCATTAAATCACTCATATGCCTCAAGTAGTTATGTATCACCCATATCATGCATATGTAAATGTAATCCAGTATTGGAACCATTATCACTCATATAGTTAAGTTATCATCCGAAATTTGGTTTAACCCGATATTAAAGTATTTTTCTCGTTTCAGATATGTTTTTGTTGCTCAAGCACTGTGGTGGAGGATGAAATGAATTTAACCATGTTTAGGTTGAGAACTTGTTTTCAAAGAAATTTGTTTGAATTTATTTTTGTCACCTACATGCGTTTTTCTTTGCCTTTTATAACACGTGTATCTTGCACGCTGGTGCCTTCCTCCGGGAGGTCAGGTGGTTACCGACCTTACCTCGCGGGGAAACGCACTGGGGTGTTTAGTAACCAGTGATATTTTTTTATTAAATTAAACGTCGTAGGCATATGGCACAAGCCTTTCATAAAATATATAGTTCTCAACGTTTTACTAACATATATTGTAAACGGCACTCGCTTAGGATTTTCAATTGCATTTGTTAAGGTGTTACTCTTATTATAATTATGATTTACGCTCACTTATTTTTTATATAAATAACATACGAACTCTTCTCCCCTGGACAATGAACATCACCAGTGCTATATATTGCAACGGACATGAACAGTGAAATTAATGTGATTTATTTCGGATATGAACAGTGATAGTGTTTTTTAAAGTGAGCTTTTTCTAATTACAATATAATTCCAGTAATTTTCGTTCAGTATCTTGTGTTTACGAGTGCCGTCCGGGTGACTGTTTACATCACCTGGGTTTTAATTGTAAATAATAAAGATTTATGAAAAACAAAAAAAAAGTATCTGTTCTTATCAGCTTAATATCTGATACGTCCCCCATTGGGGGACTTCGATATTAAACTGATTTTTGAACCTAGGAGAGATGTCAGGGGCTTGCTCCGCTCTCTCCACGGGTTGGCCCGGTATTGCAGTACCTCCGGGATCGGCCCACTCCCCTTCCAGGGGAAAAAAATCAAAACAAATAAGAAGAAATTTAAACACCTACGATAATCATTTAAAGATGCACCGATGTTTACAGCGAAGGCCACGATGCTGAATGTTGCTGCTGCTGCTACTGCTGCTGCTGATGATGAAATACATATATCAAACAAAGCATAGCCATATAGTTAATTATAGAGAAACGAACGATATTATAGCAGTGACACAACACCAGCGGTATTAACAACAGTTCATATATTGTTACGATCATCATCATCATCAGAAGTAGTAGCAGCAGCAGTAGTAGGAGAAGTAGCAGCAGCAGCAGCAGCAGCAGCAGCAGCAGCAGCAGCAGCAGCAGAACATGTTATGTTTAAAAGACAGTAGTAGTAATATTTGTAAATAGACTGATCGGTCATTTTTATTTTTAATAATTGACTATTTCATTGTTCATTTTCATCCGTTTTCGCGCACAGTATGACCAATTTGTGTCGACGTGCCGTAAAACACCACCATTCTATATAAAGCGTAGCCTCTAAACTGTTCTTATTCAACGACTCAACAACAACAGTTAACAACAACAACAACAACAACAACAACAACAACCACAACAACAACAACAACAGGACCAAACAATAACAAGACGATGCGAAGCAGAACACAGTAAACGCAAATGATCGACTATCAAACGTTTTCCATACGTTTCAGAGATGTGAGAATTGCTCATTTAGGCCCAAAAAGTACATTTTGCAACTGCTGGCTTGCAGTTTGCGCGAAATTCGATGAGCGAGATTACTTTCTCACCTATTCAATGCCAGTTACAGCAAGTGAATATCGTTTTCTTGAAGTTCTGTATGACTGAGGCTAACCAATGCTGGCTTTACTGCTAACCATCGCGTTGTGGTAGAGCTGCCATTGAAGTAGTTGCTCGATGTTTTCCGCGGCATCGCTTCTCGGCCTTTTGGCTAAGATCAAAGTGTAGTATCTGTTCTTATCAGCTTAATATCTGATACGTCCCCCATTGGGGGACTTCGATATTAAACTGATTTTTGAACCTAGGAGAGATGTCAGGGGCTTGCTCCGCTCTCTCCACGGGTTGGCCCGGTATTGCAGTACCTCCGGGATCGGCCCACTCCCCTTCCAGGGGAAAACAATCAAAACAAATAAGAAGAAATTTAAACACCTACGATAATCATTTAAAGATGCACCGATGTTTACAGCGAAGGCCACGATGCTGAATGTTGCTGCTGCTGCTACTGCTGCTGCTGATGATGAAATACATATATCAAACAAAGCATAGCCATATAGTTAATTATAGAGAAACGAACGATATTATAGAAGTGACACAACACCAGCGGTATTAACAACAGTTCATATATTGTTACGATCATCATCATCATCAGAAGTAGTAGCAGCAGCAGTAGTAGGAGAAGTAGCAGCAGCAGCAGCAGCAGCAGCAGCAGCAGCAGCAGCAGCAGCAGAACATGTTATGTTTAAAAGACAGTAGTAGTAATATTTGTAAATAGACTGATCGGTCATTTTTATTTTTAATAATTGACTATTTCATTGTTCATTTTCATCAGTTTTCGCGCACAGTATGACCAATTTGTGTCGACGTGCCGTAAAACACCACCATTCTATATAAAGCGTAGCCTCTAAACTGTTCTTATTCAACGACTCAACAACAACAGTTAACAACAACAACAACAACAACAACAACAACAACCACAACAACAACAACAGGACCAAACAATAACAAGACGATGCGAAGCAGAACACAGTAAACGCAAATGATCGACTATCAAACGTTTTCCATACGTTTCAGAGATGTGAGAATTGCTCATTTAGGCCCAAAAAGTACATTTTGCAACTGCTGGCTTGCAGTTTGCGCGAAATTCGATGAGCGAGATTACTTTCTCACCTATTCAATGCCAGTTACAGCAAGTGAATATCGTTTTCTTGAAGTTCTGTATGACTGAGGCTAACCAATGCTGGCTTTACTGCTAACCATCGCGTTGTGGTAGAGCTGCCATTGAAGTAGTTGCTCGATGTTTTCCGCGGCATCGCTTCTCGGCCTTTTGGCTAAGATCAAAGTGTAGTATCTGTTCTTATCAGCTTAATATCTGATATTGGGGGACTTCGATATTAAACTGATTTTTGAACCTAGGAGAGATGTCAGGGGCTTGCTCCGCTCTCTCCACGGGTTGGCCCGGTATTGCAGTACCTCCGGGATCGGCCCACTCCCCTTCCAGGGGAAAACAATCAAAACAAATAAGAAGAAATTTAAACACCTACGATAATCATTTAAAGATTCACCGATGTTTACAGCGAAGGCCACGATGCTGAATGTTGCTGCTGCTGCTACTGCTGCTGCTGATGATGAAATACATATATCAAACAAAGCATAGCCATATAGTTAATTATAGAGAAACGAACGATATTATAGCAGTGACACAACACCAGCGGTATTAACAACAGTTCATATATTGTTACGATCATCATCATCATCAGAAGTAGTAGCAGCAGCAGTAGTAGGAGAAGTAGCAGCAGCAGCAGAACATGTTATGTTTAAAAGACAGTAGTAGTAATATTTGTAAATAGACTGATCGGTCATTTTTATTTTTAATAATTGACTATTTCATTGTTCATTTTCATCAGTTTTCGCGCACAGTATGACCAATTTGTGTCGACGTGCCGTAAAACACCACCATTCTATATAAAGCGTAGCCTCTAAACTGTTCTTATTCAACGACTCAACAACAACAGTTAACAACAACAACAACAACAACAACAACAACCACAACAACAACAACAGGACCAAACAATAACAAGACGATGCGAAGCAGAACACAGTAAACGCAAATGATCGACTATCAAACGTTTTCCATACGTTTCAGAGATGTGAGAATTGCTCATTTAGGCCCAAAAAGTACATTTTGCAACTGCTGGCTTGCAGTTTGCGCGAAATTCGATGAGCGAGATTACTTTCTCACCTATTCAATGCCAGTTACAGCAAGTGAATATCGTTTTCTTGAAGTTCTGTATGACTGAGGCTAACCAATGCTGGCTTTACTGCTAACCATCGCGTTGTGGTAGAGCTGCCATTGAAGTAGTTGCTCGATGTTTTCCGCGGCATCGCTTCTCGGCCTTTTGGCTAAGATCAAAGTGTAGTATCTGTTCTTATCAGCTTAATATCTGATACGTCCCCCATTGGGGGACTTCGATATTAAACTGATTTTTGAACCTAGGAGAGATGTCAGGGGCTTGCTCCGCTCTCTCCACGGGTTGGCCCGGTATTGCAGTACCTCCGGGATCGGCCCACTCCCCTTCCAGGGGAAAAAAATCAAAAGAAATAAGAAGAAATTTAAACACCTACGATAATCATTTAAAGATGCACCGATGTTTACCTCGAAGGCCACGATGCTGAATGTTGCTGCTGCTGCTACTGCTGCTGCTGATGATGAAATACATATATCAAACAAAGCATAGCCATATAGTTAATTATAGAGAAACGAACGATATTATAGCAGTGACACAACACCAGCGGTATTAACAACAGTTCATATATTGTTACGATCATCATCATCATCAGAAGTAGTAGCAGCAGCAGTAGTAGGAGAAGTAGCAGCAGCAGCAGCAGCAGCAGCAGCAGCAGCAGCAGCAGCAGAACATGTTATGTTTAAAAGACAGTAGTAGTAATATTTGTAAATAGACTGATCGGTCATTTTTATTTTTAATAATTGACTATTTCATTGTTCATTTTCATCAGTTTTCGCGCACAGTATGACCAATTTGTGTCGACGTGCCGTAAAACACCACCATTCTATATAAAGCGTAGCCTCTAAACTGTTCTTATTCAACGACTCAACAACAACAGTTAACAACAACAACAACAACAACAACAACAACAACAACAACAACCACAACAACAACAACAGGACCAAACAATAACAAGACGATGCGAAGCAGAACACAGTAAACGCAAATGATCGACTATCAAACGTTTTCCATACGTTTCAGAGATGTGAGAACTGCTCATTTAGGCCCAAAAAGTACATTTTGCAACTGCTGGCTTGCAGTTTGCGCGAAATTCGATGAGCGAGATTACTTTCTCACCTATTCAATGCCAGTTACAGCAAGTGAATATCGTTTTCTTGAAGTTCTGTATGACTGAGGCTAACCAATGCTGGCTTTACTGCTAACCATCGCGTTGTGGTAGAGCTGCCATTGAAGTAGTTGCTCGATG
>JAWPHD010008742.1:97500-100000 GCA_037043455.1 Cyrtodaria siliqua
AGCAGCAGCAGCAGCAGCAGAACATGTTATGTTTAAAAGACAGTAGTAGTAATATTTGTAAATAGACTGATCGGTCATTTTTATTTTTAATAATTGACTATTTCATTGTTCATTTTCATCAGTTTTCGCGCACAGTATGACCAATTTGTGTCGACGTGCCGTAAAACACCACCATTCTATATAAAGCGTAGCCTCTAAACTGTTCTTATTCAACGACTCAACAACAACAGTTAACAACAACAACAACAACAACAACAACAACCACAACAACAACAACAGGACCAAACAATAACAAGACGATGCGAAGCAGAACACAGTAAACGCAAATGATCGACTATCAAACGTTTTCCATACGTTTCAGAGATGTGAGAATTGCTCATTTAGGCCCAAAAAGTACATTTTGCAACTGCTGGCTTGCAGTTTGCGCGAAATTCGATGAGCGAGATTACTTTCTCACCTATTCAATGCCAGTTACAGCAAGTGAATATCGTTTTCTTGAAGTTCTGTATGACTGAGGCTAACCAATGCTGGCTTTACTGCTAACCATCGCGTTGTGGTAGAGCTGCCATTGAAGTAGTTGCTCGATGTTTTCCGCGGCATTGCTTCTCGGCCTTTTGGCTAAGATCAAAGTGTAGTATCTGTTCTTATCAGCTTAATATCTGATACGTCCCCCATTGGGGGACTTCGATATTAAACTGATTTTTGAACCTAGGAGAGATGTCAGGGACTTGCTCCGCTCTCTCCACGGGTTGGCCCGGTATTGCAGTACCTCCGGGATCGGCCCACTCCCCTTCCAGGGGAAAAAAATCAAAACAAATAAGAAGAAATTTAAACACCTACGATAATCATTTAAAGATGCACCGATGTTTACAGCGAAGGCCACGATGCTGAATGTTGCTGCTGCTGCTACTGCTGCTGCTGATGATGAAATACATATATCAAACAAAGCATAGCCATATAGTTAATTATAGAGAAACGAACGATATTATAGCAGTGACACAACACCAGCGGTATTAACAACAGTTCATATATTGTTACGATCATCATCATCATCAGAAGTAGTAGCAGCAGCAGTAGTAGGAGAAGTAGCAGCAGCAGCAGCAGCAGCAGCAGCAGCAGCAGCAGCAGCAGAACATGTTATGTTTAAAAGACAGTAGTAGTAATATTTGTAAATAGACTGATCGGTCATTTTTATTTTTAATAATTGACTATTTCATTGTTCATTTTCATCAGTTTTCGCGCACAGTATGACCAATTTGTGTCGACGTGCCGTAAAACACCACCATTCTATATAAAGCGTAGCCTCTAAACTGTTCTTATTCAACGACTCAACAACAACAGTTAACAACAACAACAACAACAACAACAACAACAACCACAACAACAACAACAGGACCAAACAATAACAAGACGATGCGAAGCAGAACACAGTAAACGCAAATGATCGACTATCAAACGTTTTCCATACGTTTCAGAGATGTGAGAATTGCTCATTTAGGCCCAAAAAGTACATTTTGCAACTGCTGGCTTGCAGTTTGCGCGAAATTCGATGAGCGAGATTACTTTCTCACCTATTCAATGCCAGTTACAGCAAGTGAATATCGTTTTCTTGAAGTTCTGTATGACTGAGGCTAACCAATGCTGGCTTTACTGCTAACCATCGCGTTGTGGTAGAGATGCCATTGAAGCAGTTGCTCGATGTTTTCCGCGGCATCACCGAAGCATTGTGGTGTAGTGGTTATAGTGTCTGCCTTGCATTCGGGAGGTCGTGGGTTCGAGTCCCCTGACCGCGTCATACCAAAGACTTTAAAAATGGAGTAGTTACTTGTAACCCATGCCTGACAAGCAAATAATGGGTAGTACTACGTCTGGTCAAAAACCGTCTGGTCAACCCGGTGTCAGAATAATGTGTCTGGGTGGGGTATAACGTACTACGGCGTGGTATTCCAGTGTGGCAGCACTATATCTGCTTCAAGTAGACTGTAGATAGATACATAGCACTACACACAATCACTCACGCAATAGTCCAGACATAATGCCGAGCCAACGGGGGATTCTTCCCGGGGGCTCATATGGTAGAGGGACTTTAAACCTTAGAAATCATCATCATCATCATCCGCGGCATCGCTTCTCGGCCTTTTGGCTAAGATCAAAGTGTAGTATCTGTTCTTATCAGCTTAATATCTCATACGTCCCCCATTGGGGGACTTCGATATTAAACTGATTTTTGAACCTAGGAGAGATGTCAGGGGCTTGCTCCGCTCTCTCCACGGGTTGGCCCGGTATTGCAGTACCTCCGGGATCGGCCCACTCCCCTTCCAGGGGAAAACAATCAAAACAAATAAGAAGAAATTTAAACACCTACGATAATCATTTAAAGATGCACCGATGTTTACAGCGAAGGCCACGATGCTGAATGTTGCTGCTGCTGCTACTGCTGCTGCTGATGATGAAATACATATATCAAACAAAGCATAGCCATATAGTTAATTATAGAGAA
>JAWPHD010008742.1:107500-110000 GCA_037043455.1 Cyrtodaria siliqua
TATTAAACTGATTTTTGAACCTAGGAGAGATGTCAGGGGCTTGCTCCGCTCTCTCCACGGGTTGGCCCGGTATTGCAGTACCTCCGGGATCGGCCCACTCCCCTTCCAGGGGAAAACAATCAAAACAAATAAGAAGAAATTTAAACACCTACGATAATCATTTAAAGATGCACCGATGTTTACAGCGAAGGCCACGATGCTGAATGTTGCTGCTGCTGCTACTGCTGCTGCTGATGATGAAATACATATATCAAACAAAGCATAGCCATATAGTTAATTATAGAGAAACGAACGATATTATAGCAGTGACACAACACCAGCGGTATTAACAACAGTTCATATATTGTTACGATCATCATCATCATCAGAAGTAGTAGCAGCAGCAGTAGTAGGAGAAGTAGCAGCAGCAGCAGCAGCAGCAGCAGCAGCAGCAGAACATGTTATGTTTAAAAGACAGTAGTAGTAATATTTGTAAATAGACTGATCGGTCATTTTTATTTTTAATAATTGACTATTTCATTGTTCATTTTCATCAGTTTTCGCGCACAGTATGACCAATTTGTGTCGACGTGCCGTAAAACACCACCATTCTATATAAAGCGTAGCCTCTAAACTGTTCTTATTCAACGACTCAACAACAACAGTTAACAACAACAACAACAACAACAACAACAACCACAACAACAACAACAGGACCAAACAATAACAAGACGATGCGAAGCAGAACACAGTAAACGCAAATGATCGACTATCAAACGTTTTCCATACGTTTCAGAGATGTGAGAATTGCTCATTTAGGCCCAAAAAGTACATTTTGCAACTGTTGGCTTGCAGTTTGCGCGAAATTCGATGAGCGAGATTACTTTCTCACCTATTCAATGCCAGTTACAGCAAGTGAATATCGTTTTCTTGAAGTTCTGTATGACTGAGGCTAACCAATGCTGGCTTTACTGCTAACCATCGCGTTGTGGTAGAGTTGCCATTGAAGTAGTTGCTCGATGTTTTCCGCGGCATCGCTTCTCGGCCTTTTGGCTAAGATCAAAGTGTAGTATCTGTTCTTATCAGCTTAATATCTGATACGTCCCCCATTGGGGGACTTCGATATTAAACTGATTTTTGAACCTAGGAGAGATGTCAGGGGCTTGCTCCACTCTCTCCACGGGTTGGCCCGGTATTGCAGTACCTCCGGGATCGGCCCACTCCCCTTCCAGGGGAAAACAATCAAAACAAATAAGAAGAAATTTAAACACCTACGATAATCATTTAAAGATGCACCGATGTTTACAGCGAAGGCCACGATGCTGAATGTTGCTGCTGTTGCTAGTGCTGCTGCTAATGATGAAATACATATATCAAACAAAGCATAGCCATATAGTTAATTATAGAGAAACGAACGATATTATAGCAGTGACACAACACCAGCGGTATTAACAACAGTTCATATATTGTTACGATCATCATCATCATCAGAAGTAGTAGCAGCAGCAGCAGTAGTAGGAGAAGTAGCAGCAGCAGCAGCAGCAGCAGCAGCAGCAGCAGCAGCAGCAGCAGCAGCAGCAGCAGCAGAACATGTTATGTTTAAAAGACAGTTGTAGTAATATTTGTAAATAGACTGATCGGTCATTTTTATTTTTAATAATTGACTATTTCATTGTTCATTTTCATCAGTTTTCGCGCACAGTATGACCAATTTGTGTCGACGTGCCGTAAAACACCACCATTCTATATAAAGCGTAGCCTCTAAACTGTTCTTATTCAACGACTCAACAACAACAGTTAACAACAACAACAACAACAACAACAACAACAACCACAACAACAACAACAGGACCAAACAATAACAAGACGATGCGAAGCAGAACACAGTAAACGCAAATGATCGACTATCAAACGTTTTCCATACGTTTCAGAGATGTGAGAATTGCTCATTTAGGCCCAAAAAGTACATTTTGCAACTGCTGGCTTGCAGTTTGCGCGAAATTCGATGAGCGAGATTACTTTCTCACCTATTCAATGCCAGTTACAGCAAGTGAATATCGTTTTCTTGAAGTTCTGTATGACTGAGGCTAACCAATGCTGGCTTTACTGCTAACCATCGCGTTGTGGTAGAGCTGCCATTGAAGTAGTTGCTCGATGTTTTCCGCGGCATCGCTTCTCGGCCTTTTGGCTAAGATCAAAGTGTAGTATCTGTTCTTATCAGCTTAATATCTGATACGTCCCCCATTGGGGGACTTCGATATTAAACTGATTTTTGAACCTAGGAGAGATGTCAGGGGCTTGCTCCGCTCTCTCCACGGGTTGGCCCGGTATTGCAGTACCTCCGGGATCGGCCCACTCCCCTTCCAGGGGAAAACAATCAAAACAAATAAGAAGAAATTTAAACACCTACGATAATCATTTAAAGATGCACCGATGTTTACAGCGAAGGCCACGATGCTGAATGTTGCTGCTGCTGCTACTGCTGCTGCTGATGATGAAATACATATATCAAACAAAGCAT
>JAWPHD010008743.1:0-111565 GCA_037043455.1 Cyrtodaria siliqua
CCCACCCCACATTGCTGTAGCCTTGTTTTCTGATGGTATATACTAGCTATAAATTTATTATTCTCCGAAAAATCGAATAGTCGAGCTGCTCTGTTCTCCGACAGCTCTTGTTTTATATCAATGAAAGCTCGGACAAGTTTGAAAAACAGCCAGATCGGACCAGTAACAGTGGAGTTATTGCCCTTGATTTAGTTAAAAATGCTATATTTTGCTTCATTAAGACGATAGGGCCTTCATCTTTTATCCGATCTTTACGAAACTTTACCAGATTGTTAATATCAATGAAAGCTGGGACAAGTTTGAAAACCATCTAGATTGGACCATTTACATTAGAGTTATGGCCCTTGATTATCTGAAATATGCTATATCTTAGCCTCATAAAGACGAAAGGGCCTTCATTTGGTTGAATGATTTTTGGCGGAGTTATGGCCCTTTAAAGGTTTTAATACACAAACATTGTCTGATCTACTTCTCCTGAACTCCTCGCCAGATTTCGATGAAACTTTGCAGGGATGATCAGCACCAAGCCTAGTTGTGGCCCTTTAAAGGATTTTGATACACAATTATTTTCCGGGCTAGTTCTCCTGAACCCCTGGCTGGATATAGACGAAACTTGACAAGGATGATCAGTATCAAGCCTAGTTGTGCATATTATCGCCATATTTCGGATAAATGATTTTTAACAGAGTTATGGCCCTTTAAATGTTTTAATACACAAACTTTGTCCAGATTAGTCTCTTCTGAACTCTTTGCCAGATTTCAGCGAATCTTGGCGGGGATGATCAGTACTAAGCCTAATTGCACCTGTCATTGCCATGTTCTGGTTGAATGAATTTTGGCATAGTTATGAGCTCTTAAAGGTTTTAATACACTAACTTTGTCTAGACTAGTTCTCCTGAACCTCTGGCTGGATTTCAACGAAACTTTGCAGGGATGATCAGTACCAAGCCTAGTTGCCTATATCATCACCATGTTCCGGTTGAATGATTTTTGAAAGACGTATGGCTCCTTATACATAAACTTTATCTCGAGTCAATAGAGCGTCCACATGGCCTCTTGTTTATCATTATCAGACTCACAAGTCACATTATTGTTGGTGCTAATTTGCAACAGAAATTATAAATATTATAATTGATTTGCCTTTTTATAATCTGTTAGCCCAACTTAGGTCAACTCCCATAACCGGCTCAATTCTTATCATATGCATGAACTGTATACAATTCATTCTATGATCATCATCATCCAGCAATGATGTAGTTAGTCTGGCACTGCATGTTGACTGACACTGGATTTACTAGAATTGAACTAGGTCTTCCTCCACCAATAAAACTGGTTGCCACATAATGTGTTTTAAACTTTAAATTAAAGGGACACACTGCAATCTTTAATTGTTTAAAACTCCTGTTAGTTTTCCTGCATAACTTGCATACATGTATGTGCAATCATTACTCTTCATTATTAGAATAGTTCAAAACAAATTGATTTAACATACATGTATTACAAACTTCTGAATATATATTTAAACATTTGGGAATATAAAAAAATATATGAAAACTCGAGTTTATGTAATAATATGCAAGCAAATTGAAAGTTAAGACGATACTGAATTAAATAAATCTAGTTGCTTCAATATTTTGCTGTTGATACAGCTTAAAAATTGCCATGTGTCCCTTTCATTCAGACTAGTTTCTGTAAATGCGCCACCTGTGAATGATTAAACAAATAAAAACATACAATAAAATATATTTTATTTCATTCAGATTTGTTACATTTCTTTATTTACAATCAACATAAATGGTCAGAATAATCTATTAATCATTTACCTGTCTTTGGCAAACATATTTTAAAGTCTCGATATTTTTAACTCCTTTAAGCTAAAATTCAGTTCAATTTGACCCGTTTAAGCCCCTCATTTAGATGTCAGATTTGATCCATATAAAAAAAATTGGTTGTTTAAGGCAGGTTTGCTGTATATTACATGCACATAATATATTTCCGCACTAATCTAGTCGGAAACAATTCATCATGATACACATGATTGTATCACGAATAGATGTATCATATCTGTGTTCTACAAGAACATAAAGCTCCTCGGACAAATCAATAATTCAGTCTTCATTTGCATATTTATTACACCAGTGTAAATATAATAAATATATCATGGCTTTATTACACTCCAACACCGCTAGTTTGTTATAAATTATGGTTTATCTGGCGTGTAGACAACTGTTTCTAATTAATAATTTATATTAAAACTTGTTCAAAAAAGCTAGTTCAAAATAAACATCATAAAATGTCTGCAACTTTGCCAGCATACTGGAAATAAAGCCATCATCTCTTTCAATGCGGATACACTTGATGTCTGCTAGTGTATAAACAATGAAGTCGCAGTGCAATCGTCCAGTGTAAAACAACTGCCATTGAACCTGATATTAATAGTTATGATTTTTATCCAGTCGTCAACTTTAAGATATGGAACCGTTACAGGTGTGATATCTTTGTCTTTGGCAAAGTAAGGGCACTTAATTTCAATTACTAAATCTGTCGAAACTATTCCATCTGGTGAAGAGGCAAGGAATGGTGAAGTTTCAGATACAAAAATTCCACACTTAATCCACTAATGTTCCTCATTTCGGAACACTCGAAATGCATTCGTTCAGGATAACAACAAAACTTTCCGATTGCGAAAAGGGATCAGTCGTTATTTTCCGCCAAAAGTCAGCGCCCCCTGTCGTCATAATACGACACTCGTCATTCTGACAAATTCCTAATTATATAATTCTAAGTGCTTACTTCTATATTCTATGTCTCCATGTATTTGTTTGTTGTTGCTGTTGTTTTAATTGAAATGTTTGTATGAATATGAAATATAGCACAAGGTGATATAACACAAGGTGTAAATAAATAAACGATTAAGAAAACGAAAATAGGCACTTTGAAGTTAAAATTTGAAAAATAGGCACTTAAAAGTTAAAATTTGAAAAAATAGCAATAAATACCAACATTTGACATAGATAGAAAATGAAATGTAATACAAAGCATTGAGAAAATAACATAAGATATGATAGCAAGATGCCATATACATATATGCAATATGCAATAAAGCATCATAGACTTATGGCGGCTATGCCCTTCCATACATTTCTTCGTTTTTCATCAATTTTTGCGCACAATATGACCTATTTATGTGTCGACGTGCCGTAAAACACCATTCATTCATTCATTCATTAATTCATTCATTCATTCATTCTTAAACCAATTTGGATGTTTATCGGCAACCACAACTTGCACCACATACAGAAACATGCCTGTTCTTGTCATATCCTAAAGATGGATGGCGACAAAACATTGCACAATCTTGATCACAACGGTATTTAATGGTTCCCTAACTTTCTATTGAACTGTCGCAATACGCTATAGCGTTAATTCTAAGCTAAAAAGAAATATATTTAGTATAATAGGAAATTATTCTGCGTGCCACAACGAACCCATTAGGAGAGAGATTTATCACAGAGAAGTTTCAAACATCGTTAATCACACTTATAAGCATGTGGAGGAATCTTTATATCGCTTGTTTAACTTAGATCTTAGTTATACCATAGCATGAGATCTGTTACAACGTTGTTTTAAATTATTGAAATACACCGAAAATGAGTGTGTCGCTTTATTGCATGAACTCAGTGACCATGACCGTGTAAATTTTCACCACCAAAATAACAATACTATCGAAAACTATATATATTATAAAGCGACCAAGGTTTAAAAATAAACCGCTATGAAATTAATTGTAATCGTCGTCTGCTTTCACACACTATAGATGGATGCCTTTTGTACAATTGTTTACAACGTCTGATAAACATACATACCTTTAGGGCAAATATTAAAATATGTGATCTTCTCTGCTACCAGTTTAAGAATGACCATACTAGTAGTAATAATACTTAGCGGTAGTGTTAGTAGCAGCAGTAGCAGCAGTAATGTTGATAGTAGTAGTAGTAGTAGTAGTAGTAGTAGTAGTAGTAGTAGTAGTAGTAGTAGTAGTTGTAGTAGTAGTAGTAGTAGTAATAATAGTAGTAGTTGTAGTAGTAGTAGTAGTAGAAGTAGTAGTAGTAATAGTAGTAGTAGTAGAAGCAGAGTGTTAGTAGTAAGGTGTTGTAGTAGTAGTAGTAGTAGTAGTAGTAGTAGTAGTAGTAGTAGTTGTAGTAGTAGTAGTAGTAGTAATAGTACTAGTAGAAGCAGTAGTGGTAGTAGTAGTAGTAGTAGTAGTAGTAGTAGTAGTAGTCATTAATTACTTAAGCAGTAGTAATAGTTGTAGTAGTAGTATAAGCAGTAGTAGTAGTAGTAGTCATTAATTGCTTAAGCAGTAGTAGTAGTTGTAGTAGTAGTATTAGCAGTAGTAGTAGTAGTAGTCATTAATTGCTTAAGCAGTAGTAGTAGTTGTAGTAGTAGTATTAGCAGTAGTAGTAGTAGTAGTCATTAATTGCTTAAGCAGTAGTAGTAGTTGTAGTAGTAGTATTAGCAGTAGTAATAGTAGTAGTCATTAATTGCTTAAGCAGTAGTAGTAGTTGTAGTAGTAGTATTAGCAGTAGTAGTAGTAGTAGTCATTAATTGCTTAAGCAGTAGTAGTAGTTGTAGTAGTAGTATTAGCAGTAGTAGTAGTTGTAGTAGTAGTATTAGCAGTAGTAGTAGTTGTAGTAGTAGTATTAGCAGTAGTAGTAGTAGCAGCAATAGTGTTAGTAGTAAAGTGTTGTAGCAGTGTCTCAAAAAATAGCACTTTGATTCAAGCCTTTTGATGCAAATATTATTCTCTTGAAATACAAAAGATCCAACCCTCTTTAATCTTTAAAAATAACATGTTAAAATGGATTATCCGAAATCATCTGTCTTCAATAAATGAAATTATGTAATTCGAGTTATCATAAAACGGGAAATAATTGTTGTATATACAGTGTTAAAACTTCACCTAGAGTAAGCTCCCTTCATAACCGGGATTTGAAAAAACATCAAGTAAGTTTATTGCAAATTGTTCACGATACAAAATTAACAAGTTTATAGTTACATAAACAATATTATAGGTTATTGAATTTGTATGGCTAAATATTACTTGGAACGAGTTGTTTTTGGCAAAGGACGACAAGCTTGCGAATAACCTTTATATTGTATACTTTCATATTGTTTTAGATCAATGGAATTGTATGACTATTACTTTTCATTGTATTTGTGTTATTTTTTATAGCTTTTGATGGAATTCCTATCTTGTCATTCAGTTTCATCTTGTGTGGATGATTATTTTGCGCGAAAACGACGTCGGATGACGTCATTAAAAACATCAAGCGATTTTCTAAAGTTTGTTTACCATTCGATAACGTTTAAAACAGTGGGTGAGTGACCATTTCAATTATTTTATCAATTTCTGCCATAAAAGGTTGAAAAAAAACAACGTATTTTTTTGTTGACACTATAGGAAGGATTTTATTTGATTTTAAAGCAGTTAGTACTTAGCTCAATGCAAACTAAACGGGACAATATGAAAGTATACACTAATTCATTATACCCGCCCTCCCAACCGTATATAACTGTTTTACCATGAATTGTGTCTTTTGCTGCTGGTGTTGTTCTTTTTTTATTTTCAGCGCCAAGAGTAATATAACAATCGATAAAAATTGAGTACATAAGAAACACTGCAAACACGTCATGACCGATGTAAAGCAATAATTGAACAATACACGATTGAACATGGAAATATAACCGTTATGGTGAAAGACAACATTCCAATATCCAACTCATTCATTTTCTCAGTGATTAATTAGAAGTATAATTTATATATTATTGATGTGTCTTTCCAGTTCTAATGTGTATTAATATACAGTAATATAGCATTGTCCGAATGGTCTTGGCATGCACGTATCGGCTAACATTTAATGAAAAGGATATTGATTACAAGATAAATAAACATTCATTTATTATTATGCTTCCGATATCCGGAGTATAGTTTAAAGTAAAGCATTTATAATCTCATTGGTAATATTCTTCCGATTTTCCGGAGTCTGATATATTCAATAACCGGCCTATATCAATATTCCCGATTGTCCAGAATATACATTAATATTTCCGATTGTCCGGAATATACTTTAATATCGTCCGATTTTCCGGAGTCTAATCTATTCAATGACCAGCCAAAAATGCCGTTGTTATTTAAACAGGGCGGCGATCCTTTTTTCAATATTTCCGATGTCAAGTATATACTTTAATATTTCCGATGTCCGGAATATACTTTAATATACTTCCGTTTTTCCGGAGTCAAATATAGTCAATGATTATTTAAAATATTTCCGATTATCCTGAATATGTGATTATAAGTCGAATTGAAAATATTGCTAATCGTCCGGAATATACAATACTTATAAGTAAGATATGCCTATGTCCGAGTGTCTGGAATAGGGATTTATAAATCCCAATATGTCCGATTTGTCCGGAATATGGAACTATATTTTCGGGAATGTTATCAACTGTCAAAATTTCCGATTGTCCGGAATATAAATATATGTTGATCTGAAAATTAATATTTCCGACAGTCCGGAATATAATAAATATATTTTGATCTGAAAATTCAACTTATTCCAATAGATTATAATGCTATATTAAATACATAAAATCAGCCATGGCCATTCTGCCAAAATAATAAAAGCATAGTAAAAGATAATTCTAACTTTGTTTCAATAAATCCCACTTTTTATGATAACTCACAAGATAAAACGAACAAAATTAATTTGATACATAATACAGTTTAACACTGCATATTCTAGATGTTCACCCACTGAGATATGTGTCAAGCACTTCAAGATGTATGTTAATGATAATGCCTATCAGGAAAAAAATTATTAAGTTCGCAGAGCATGTTCATCAAAATCGCGCACGTAAAATAATATATTGATTGTATGAATGTCATATAAAAAGAAGACTTTCTTTTTAAAAACCTTTATTTATATTGGATATGTTGTGATTACTACATTATCTTTTAAAATAACTCTTATCATCCCTATTATTTCGACCAATACTTCAAATTTTGTATCAAACTTGTTTTCTACTTTTTTCTTTGCTCAATCCAAATACCATATATTTGTAGGATTTTGTATGCAAACATAAACTGTAATCATCATTTCCTTAAATCTAAACAGTGACTCGTATTCGCATTTTCCGTACAAATGTTTATCAGTAGAAAAGCACGCGTTCAGAAATTCTTCATGCACTTATAGGAATCAGTACAGCAGTTTAATTGTATCCCTCCTAAAAGTAGCAAACTACCGCATGTCTGTAACAGGTATTGCAAAACATTTCACAATTTGCACCACAGCACGTTCTTGTCATATCCTAAAAAGAGATGGCGCCAAAAACATTGCACACTCTTGCATCCCATTAAGACGTAAGAGAATGATGTAGTCATTATGAAATGAGTTTGCGCATGCGCAGACGTGGCAACAAACAGACCCATTTACTACTTGGGTGTATAGACACCGTTCTTGGGTGTATAGACACCGTTGTAGCACCATTAAATGTTACAATTCCGCTAAATGTTAAAACTTCCACTAAATGTTATAAATTTCCACTAAATGTTAAACCTCCACTAAATGTTAAAAATGTACTAACCGCTAAATGGTATAAATTTTAACATTTAGCGTTTAGTGGAATCCATTAAACGCTAAATGTTAAAAGACAAAATTATATGTGTAAAGCATCGAATTGTATAACAGTGCTGCTTAAGTGACTCAAACGCCATACTTTCAGGAACAGGTTATTTCTCTTGCTGCGGCTGCTAATGCTGTTGTTGTTGTTGTCGTTGTTGTTGTTGACGCATATTACGACGTAACGAAGTATATATATATATTTATATATACCACCGTAGGCTTTTTATACACAGGATATCGAAGGTAACCGTGTTCCACTGTGTCCGCAGTCCTGGACGTCTCAAAGTCATAACTTAATCACCTCTGCTGGGTAAGTCTGTTTCTAACGCAATCCTGCAATCCGATTGGTTGACGTTCAACAATGTGCGACTATTAAATCGTGCATAACCCGTCGCAAATCCAGTCTCTTTAAATTCTTTAAATAGTCGAGCTATAAATATTACCTTTAACATCGTATTTGCATCCGTTCTGTACTGTTTTAAAGGGACACACGGCAATCTTGATTTTTTTAAAAACTCACGGCGTCCCGTTAGTTTTTCTCTTCACTTGCATTTGTTCAATCATTAATAGTAATTGGTAGAATAGTTCAAAGCAAATTATTTTTACATATTACTAACTTTTTATAATAGTGCATCAATAATATGTTTAACAATTTGGTGAAATAGTGAAGAAAATTGAAATCTCAATTTTTTATTAAATCATATGCAAGCAGTTTTAAAGTCAAAATGACGCAGGATATCTAAATTGAGGAGCAAATTTTAACTTCTCCTGCTCTTCACAGCGTGCACGTCGCGGAGAGGGCACTGGTGACACTAATGGTGTTTGTATGGGGGTACGCATTGCCAGCCCTGTACAACATTGCTGGTGTGGTAAATCACTATATTCGCGTATAGTGACTAACACACTGGTACTTCTGAACTGGTTTGTCTCGGTTCAGGAGCATGAGTGTCACTTGACTGATAGTGAAGAAGCCCCCTGCGCCCCCGTCAAGGCAGCCATCATCTGATCAGATAGAAGTAAGTAAACTTGGAAGCTGGAAGACAGAAGTCCGCGGGCCGGAGCTGAGATCAACACAGACCCATAGCTAGCAGTAGAAGTAGACGTCGGTAGTAATAGTTAGGGATCGACGCCGAGGCCTACATTTGACCGTAGTCAACCAGCGGAAGAGGGAGCAAGAAATTCACAGCTATCCAGATGGTGTCAGCAGCGCAGGGGGCCACATGTGACGGGTGTGGCCCCAAATACAAGGACCCCCGACCACTAGCGGCTGTAGGGCAATACACCTAGCGGATGTAGCGTAGCGGATGCAGGCCACCTCGACCACCAGACCACCACTTCACCGCCACAGCGACAACTACACAGAGCAGCAGCGACACCCACCTACATACCTACAAGAGAACCGACGACACAGCAACACAGCAGCACCAGATCAACCAACACACTCATCTAGAACAGACCAGACTATATTGTGCCCATCGCGGCAGGGAAACTTGTCGTGTTAGTTGGTGGACGGTCTATAAACCTTCGAACTACACACACACACACACACACACACACACATTTTAACGTTTCAATAAAACTCAAGATTGCGATATGTCCCTTTAAGTAAGAACAAGAAATGTCACTGTAATATTCAATATCAACATGCATATATAAATAGTACAAATTTAATAGGATTGGAACGAAAGAAAGCAGTCTTGACAATTGAATGTTGTTTAACGGCTCATCAACACATTATAGGTTATTTAGAGCCGCCCCAGAGAGAGGGGAAGGATACATAGGAATCCGGGAACCTGCCCTACTCTTATTATCGAATAGATTCCTATGGTTCTTTAACGTGCTCGGAGGATAAACCGATACACGGGACCGCCCGGTTTACGTCCCCATCCGACGGACGAGGCTAAGACTAAGTGTCTTGCCCAAGAACACACCGACGGAACTCAGTGGCACCACGGAGGATTGAACCCGGGGCCTCCGGTTACAAATCCACCGCGCTACCGACTGCGCCACGCCAGCCCTCCAGTCTTAACAAGTTTCTCTCCTTAAAGTGGTTTTGACCTATGACCTCCAAATATGACCTTGATCTTGGAGTCACGGACCTGGACACGTCATCTTGTTGTGGTGAGCACTTGAGCCAAGTTATTAGAAAATCCGTCCATCAATATCGGAGTTATTAAATAAAATATAGGTTTCTGTTAAAATTACAAACGCTGTAGTACATTTTTCTATGATATAAGCTTCAAGTAATGGCCAGAATTAGTTTACCGATTTACAGTTCCAAAACAAAAGTGCATTTTTCTGTTGTTTTTTCACTCTTGAGTACTTATAAATTTATTTTGATGTAGTCAAATCCGCTTTGTTTTTTTATGGAGGCTATAAATAGAAAATACGAAACTACAAAAGTCTTCCAAAAAACTACCTCACATTTTAATAAATCTGGATTGCTTTCTTAAACGCCGGTGAAGGTATATAACATTTAGCATGAGCGTGATCATTTTTTTTTTAGTATTTATTGACATTTTAAAGAATGCATTTTTAACCTGCTTTGAAAGAGGAGGTGGCCGGGTTGGGGGTAATCTTAAAGAAACGGGACAAAAGTTGTACAGAACATGTTTGCTGGCACTTTATTTGGTATGACAACATGGGTAATTTTAATATCCTTCTAATAAATGTATGATCCAATGATGGTGTTGTTTGTTCAAGGATTCATGTTAAGGGCTTGTCATGGTTTGATTATTGAGAACTGCACATTGAATCGTAGAGTGCCCCCTATTAATCATTTTCATTTTGGAGAAAAGTTAACCAGTTGTATAAAGATTTCCATCTATATTTAAAATGTCGTTGGTAAAATGTATTCCTCCTAAAATTCAGGAAATTGGTCTTCTGTAAAACACGCTAGAACCTTCAACCATATTACCCCAGAAATACCATATAATAACTGAGTGAATTTTTTTTCGAAGTACTTTCTTAACTTGATCAACAAAACTTTTGTGACTGTTAAGAACATCATGCTAAAAAGGATTTTGTTTTTTATTTAAATTATGTTCGATGTAATCTTTTTCAGTTTTAAATAAAGTATTAATAATTGGACAGAGAGTTTTCACAGTCAAGATGACTATAGTTAGCTCTAAGTCAATAATCAAAATTCAAATGTATCGCAATAATGACCTACAGCAAATTATGACAGAACAAGATCATGTCGCCAATTGCATATTACTGACCTGATAATTGTGTAATATTTTTACACATGTAAAATATATTTAAATAAAAAATGGTTTGATTAATGTTAACAGTTAAAGACTATGTCTTTTTTTTTGCTTTTAACAGCATGTTAACTCAAAATCATGTTGATTTTAAAAATTCATTGAACAACCGGGCCAATGTCTTTGCTTGCTTGCTTCAAAATCTTTTAATATTGAGAAATTTCAGGGTTATAGTTTTCTGAGAAACAAGTACCGCGACATGCTTTGGTCATTATTTTGATGTACACCGTATTTGCTAACAATATAGAAGTATTGAACAAAATCCCTTCGAAGAAAATACTTATTCTTTTTCATAATGTCCCTTTTGCCCAAAAATACCTGCCATTCCCTCCCTCCCTCCCCACCCCCGAGGCTGTGCGAGGCAGTTAAAGTAATATCCTATTTTATCTTTATTTTCGCGTATATCGTGCATGTCTCTTCATACACATGGAATGGGATCATGCATTACATTGAGCTTGAACACATTTTTTGTATTAAATTTCATTTTCTGTATGAATTAGGTTGTACTGAAATTACAGGCGATGTGTCAAAAATGGAAAACGGGTCAGTATATTAACCTTAAGATATCTCACAAATCAAGCCCGCGACCTGTTTTTGTTAAAAGTGAAATATGTTAAGGAAAAGTAGTTCAAACTATGCATCAAATTAAAAAAAATATTCATAGGAAACAAATGTAGGAAATGTCCCTCTTAAAATGTATATACATTATTTTTCAAAAAGGGGTTCGCAACACGCAATTTGATACTTACCAATAATGCATTGTTGTTAATAACATACTTGGAAACTATGTTTTCCCACTACCAGTCAGTATTTGATATAGAGAATATATCAGTGCCATTAATATCAAGTTTATTAGGAGAGGCTTAGAAAACCAACAAGAGCTGTCGGAGAACAGCGCAGCTCGACTATTCGATTTTTCAGAGTATAATAAATAATATTACCAGTATATATCATCAGAAAATAAGCCTGAAACAATGTGGGGTGGTTGGGGGGTGGGGGGGGGGGGTGGGGGGGGGGGGAGGTGTATAGAGACCCGGGCCGATATAAAAGTATTGTTAGAATCTCATACAAATGATAGGAACATTTGGGGCAGTGTGTGAAATTTTATTATTTTTATCAGTTTTAGTCCAAAATTACTGTCATTTTAAAGACATTTGTGGTCGAAAGGCAACTCGGGAAGGGAGGGGATATCTGGCAATTTTTATTGTGGCCTAATTTCAGTTTCTTTATTGATATTTCATCTGTGTATCTGAATTTAATCTAAATTGTTTTATATGTAAATGATTGCGTTCAAATTAAAATTTTAATATGGAAATAATTGAAGATAAAATGAAAACAATTCCCCTCCCCCTGTCCTCCACGTGAGGTGATCCCATAAACCAATAGGGGTCAGGGCGGGGGCGCATCATTGATACGGTCTAGATGTGATAAAACAAAACAACACATACATATGTAAAAACAAACAAAAAAAACCCCATTCGGCTGGTGGTGATGATGGGATGGTTGGGGTGGGGGTGGGGTCGAAAAATATTGATAAACTGATGAAACAACACAGATGCAAAAACACACATGTCCCCATATGGGTGAAGTATCAATAAGATGCTATAAGAAATCCAAACCAAAATTATAGATATATACAACAGCTTACACGCAAACCTTGATCTGCCTTTTTTGCACATTTTATGGGCAATCACAATTTGGTTTGCATGGGAGTCCAGAATTTGCAGAAGACAAAATTACTTACGCAACCCTTTACAACATACTATACGGAAACCAATTCCCAAATTTAGTTGAGCTAGGACAAGAAATGTAAGAGATATAGACAGACCTGTAAACACAGCTTACACGCAAAATTAGATGTGAAAAAGACACATTTTAAAGGCTTTTGGTTCCAATAATGCAACATTTTAAAGAATTTTGGTTCTATGGGAGCCCAGGGGTTACATGAACCAAAATTTCTTCAGCAGTCCTTAATATAATGCTATAAGGAAGCTCATGGCCAAATTTGGTTGTGCTAGGAGAAGAAATGTAAGAGTTATAGACTTGTAAACACAGCTTACTCGCAAACCTTGATGTGGGACGCCAACGCCGATGCCGGGGTGATTACATAAGCTCTCTTGTTCTTCGAATAGTCGAGCTAGAAATGGCGAAGCCCTGTCGAGCCATTCTGCATTATTGTGACGAGCCTAATACATTTGATAGCAAAAGGCACTGATATAATAATATGTTTATCATGTAGATTATCCACATTGTCTATATGGCTTACTAGTTTTATCTATTTAACATAATTGTATGCCGTTTTATTACGCCAGATAACGTTACGTACAATAAACGACGAGGATTTCCGCATTGATTTTACTTTAATCGTTCGTACATTTAATAGTACAACTAATAACGGTAACGAATACGGTAAGGATTACGATTAGGAATACCGACTAAAACAGAGGGGTTTTCTCAACAAGCAATACTCCTTGAATGCTCGATCAAGCGTTTGCGCATCACTATATATATAGGCCAATGAAATTTATTATTGACACTACATAAACTTGTAGGAAAAAAGTGGGTGGTCTGCCACTACTACAATTGACCGTCATATGTAGCCTAAAATGTGCTGAAAATAACGTACACCACCGTTTAACCAAACAGCCAACCATCATTATTTTAGAATTTATCAAACTACTTGGCATACATGATATGATGAGAAATGTGTAAAAAAACAAACAGAATACCGCAACTTAAAAAAACAAACAAGCAAATTGCCGTTTGTACCTTTAAATGTATCCTGGTGCGTAACCTAGGACAGCCCACATTGCTGTCCCGCAATAAACAGTTTTGTAAATAAAGGGTAATTTTAGTTTCATTCATTATATTCTGACCATCTAAAATAGAAAATATCAATATTTTTTCCACACCACAAGAAATCCTTTAATAATTGACACTTTCTCACTTGACAATTCGAGCTCCCGGTGGGATTCCAACCCGCAGGAGTGAGAGGCGAGAACGTTTTAGACGCAGCCCTTTCACTATCCCGGTTACGGCGGCAATTTTAGTGTAAGACGTAGCGGAAAAAGCTGTATTTATCATGTACGAAGGCGGATTCAGGGATAGGGCGAACCCGACGTCCCTCCATTTAAAATCCCAGAAGTATAACATTATGTATGCGTGATAACATGGGGCGCGCGCCATTTTTACTGTTAGTCATCATTGGATTTAACATACCATTAATCTGGAAAAATACAACAGAATTCACAAAATTCGTGTAGAAAAACATTTTAACGAAGGATCCTCCGCTCCCCACGCCCCCGCCCTTCCACACACAAATACTCAAACCAAAATCTTGGATCTGTATCTGATGTGTACCATCCTCTCAAAACTTATTTTTAGTGATCATTTAATCAAGCCCCTTTAAAACTCCAGCCGAGTCTGGGTGGTTGCATCGAAGACTGTAATAAGAAAATACAGTCTGAAAGGTCAATGCATATGACGTTTATACATGTAATACAACATGTATTTTTTAATTAGATTTTTAATAGGCGTTTTTCTACACAAACCCCTGTGAGCCTACTATAACAACTTTGAGATCAGCCCCCAATATTTTCTTGCGATTAGTATTTAGTCTGAAAGCAAAATGTATTAGGTCACCCCTTTATCATGCAGAAAAGTGCATATCTGCATGATAAATACTCGTGATCACTCGTATCAAGTATGGATATATTATTCAAGTATAAATAAACGTGTATTAACAGTATTTGTGTTATTTACTTATATATAACCAAGGACTAGTTTTCGACCACAGTTGAAATATCGGTATACTGCTTTTTGTATCAGTATGAACTATACTTGAGTTGAATCGATCAGCGATCATCCGCTTTGACCTTCTCAAACTGCGCCAACCAGAGGCTATATTTATCACATGACCTTAAGATTTACGCAGTTAATGTTTCATTATAAGTGTTATCCTAAAACGCAAACAATTGACCAGCATTGTATATCACCTGGCTTCGGTAATAAAACAAAAGAAATATATTGTGAAAACGCAATTGCAAGGAACGAGAACTCTCTGTAGAGTTTTGGCAAAAACGAAAGTAGGCCCATCGAAAACGAAAGTAACAATCGTGGAATTCCCGTACTTGTAATAGTGAGTATGCGTTTCAGCTGTTGTTGGTAAACTGGATATGCCTTAGGACACACTTTCAGGTAAGACATCAAGTTCACGTTCTTTTTATGATATCGCATGTTCTGCTTATATTAATATGAACTAGGTACTACCTCTGTCAAGGGCGTAGCTACGCCCAGTTGATAGCATATGCCCGATGGGACCTGTCAAGTCTCACATACTCACGCATTCATTCTACCTACTCACGCATATATTCTACATACTCACGCATACACATTCTACATACCCACGCATACACATTCTACATACTCACGCATACGTTCTAATACTCGCGCATACATTCTACATACTCACGCATACGTTCTAAATATTCACGCATACATTCTACATACTCACGCATACGTATCTACATACTCACGCATACATTCTACATACTCACGCATACGTTCTACATACTCACGCATCTATTTTACATACTCACGCATACATTCTACGAACTCACGCGTATGTTCTACATACTCACACATACATTCTACATACACACGCTTACGTTGTACATACTCACGCATACATTCTACATACTCACGCGTACGTTCTACGTACTCACGCATACGCACGCATATATTTTACATACTCACGCATACATTCTTTATACTCACACATACATTATACAATTCTCACGCACAATTCTGTATACTCACGCATACATTTTACATACTCACGCATACATTCTACATACCCACGCATTTTAAACAATTGGCCATTTTTTTGTCAGTGATTATATAGTAACATTTAGTTTATTTTATACCAGAAATCGATAAAATTTAGAATAGTTTCACCAGAATTTCCGAAATTCTTCCATATATTGTGTGACTTAAGGGTGCCCTCTGGTGATGAATTAGCGTGATCTGCGCATATTTTCGCGCAACGCGTATGTGGATGTTGATGATTTTCTGTGATTTTTTTTGTTTTATTAGAAGACCTGCTGAAATTGAAAACTTCAAAGATTTCTCCTATTTCTATCATTTTAATGGTTTTCTTACCTTTGTATTGATACCTGTTTAGCTTGTCATAACTCTTTTTCATTTTCTTCTTTTTTATCTAAAATATTGGGTGATTTCTAAAGCCATGCCCTATTGTCAGCTGATTTTGAATTTAAAACCCCACTTTGGGCTTTTGAGGGTGTTTTACTAAAGATTAATATTGCTAAAAAGTTAAATCACCAACAGATCATTTTTTTCCAGAAACTAATTAGTAATATGTTAGTCTTCATAAAAAACAGGGATATTAAACATTCTTGTTATACTGATATTCACCAGAGGGCACCCTTAAATTAATTAAATTGAAAGATCATACGGATACTATTAAGAGTATACTTCTATGCTAGACCGTCTCGGACTTCATGGGAGCTTCACCCACTCTCACACCCTAAACAAGGGGCAACCGCCGATTCCTTTGGCCCCATCACTCTTGACTTCCACTGGGCCTTGACAGTCATGCAATATGGCCGACAGATTTTTTTAGCAAAAATGAAATGGTCTGTTGAAAATTGTGAAATGAGACATTTTTAAGAATTTTAAACATATTTCATTTACCATCCATAAAAAAGCTGTAAATAGAAAACGAAAAAGGTTTTAGGACATACATTCATACTGTTAAACCATATGCATTTTTAACAACACATTTTGAGGGGTTATCAACGTCGTGAGTGCATATTTTATGAAACTGAGAAAATGTCGAAACAAAGTTTTGAAAATACATCATGTACATAGAGGATCTTACATTAGTTGTCATTTCATACAAAATTTTATTAAACGAGTTCAGGAATGTGTTATTACGCGAGACTCTGGCGAGCTTAATGACAATTTAAGTGAGTTTAACAAAATGTTGTATGAAATGACAACGAGTGTCAGATCCTTTTTATCACATGGCTCAAAAACGACAAGAAACTACACATTATTGCTTGTGGTGAATCTACATACGGCGGACTGTTACCCTCACAACATCGCCGATTCAGTGCTATATCCACGGACTCCACGGACTAAACGGGTGTTCCGGGACATTGACTAGACTAACGTACTGACATTGCACTTCAACGACCGACCGATTCGGTCGCCTTGTATTACACCTGGTTAATATAAGGAAATACGTAATGGGTATATTATACGGAATACAAGCAGTTCCATGTGATAAATAGTTTTAATATACACATAGGAATAATGAAAATATATATTTTAAGAAATACATATTGAAAATATAGACATATAACATGAGTGGTTTAGAGTAAAAAATGCATTAGATGTCTTTAGATGCATTCTGGCATAATCAAACACGATTACTGCCAATGGGATTATATAGGCGTATGTGCACTTACGTCATTTTGGCAAATCCAAAAGATGACAAATAGTATTTGATGAATTGACGCCCACTAGCCCCGGGTTGATCAGAACTAAATATTCATAAAATTCATAAAATCAATAGTACAATTTTAACCATCCGGAGGATGGCATGCATATGGCGGTGGACATGTTAATTTTACTTCCATAATTCCATGTCCAGCGGCGTATGGTCACAGTATCTAACAAAATTCTATGCCCCGGAAGAGCAAAATAAACAAAATGGAATTTAGTTGGGAGCAGCGGTTGTGAAGCCTGCGCATCTCAAGTAACAGTCAAAAGACTAAATTAAAAAATCTGACACATATCCAATGGGTGGTTAAACAATACACAGAGGCTTTATCGGCCGTAGTAGTGAAACCACCGAATCGAAATTTAAGTAAGAAAACATAAACATTTGAAATATAAATATCGGGTTCAGCGAACGCAAAAGATCGAATTAATAACAGTCCTGATTGCAAGCGCAGGGAGCTATATACGTTTTACTGCCTCCACACTACACAAGCAACGCCACTGTGCTATATAAAAGAGTATGAGAGTGGACCTTTGGAAACGGCCGAACACGATAAATACGAAATATTGCAGTCTCGGTTTGATTGAGACTGTTCATGAACGGTTCTTGACAAAAGCAAACACATTTCACTCTGCCTCTGAGGTTGCGTCTTCTTCTAAGATAACAGTGTCTGGAAGACGATCTCTCTGGAATGCCATAAATATATGGATGGTAGTCAGAAGGTATCCTTATATACTGTATATGTGTTGTAGTAACGGGTAATGACTTGATATATGTTAACAAACATGTTGCTATTTCGCATGAACCCCTGTTACCTTCCGTTTCATTCCATATATAGCAAGGGGCATTTGAATCTTTCAATGGCTAGAATGAACGGTTAGAGCAGCTTAATTTTCTCTTTTAATATACCTGACTAACTAATGAACATGGACTTGGAAGCACTGCTTTGAGATCAAAAGTGGCCACATGAACTATCGAGTTTGAACAATTGTTTATTCTTTTCGTTTTCTTCACGTGCTCTAAATTTCTGGCTTCAAATAGCACGGTATTTGGATGCAGATACATGTTTTTTATGTTTCATTTTGCATTCTTCTTTGTACAATTCAAACATTTTTGTAATATTTAAGTCTGATTCTAGAAATTGCCTTTTGGTATCATTCCTAGTGTAATGTGCATCGATTACTGGGAATGACTCAGTATGTTTGCGGACTTCATTTAAAACAGAATTAGGCATCTTGCTGTGAGGAGAGTGTTTGCATCTTTTATCAGTACATGTAAATGCTCCAGCAGTGTGAGTTTGGTGCACCTAGAACCTGGTTTAAACTATCAACGGCATTTTTTGCCACTGACCGTTCCAAGGCGATAGCCCTATTGTCAATCCTTTTGCATTTGTGATTATTTGACCTTTTATTCATCTTTAAATTTGTTCTTTGTTTCTGCGTGTGTTTGTGGTTGACTGTCGTCCTTGAATGCTGCTTTTCCTGTTCGATTTTTATATCTATACTTACATTTCATGGCAGTTTCTATGGTTCGTTCTCCAATATTCAAAGTATTTTGAAGAAATGATTTAGAGACACGTTTTTGTTCGAACTAATATGACCTATTTCAAGCTCTTATTTGCTTAGTATTAGATCCGAATTGTGCCGGATTCTCTTCAGTGACATTGGCACATACACAATCGTGTTGGCTCTCATATGATCCTATACCCCAGTCGGATTTGAATATAATTTGTCTATCATAGTTTGAAAAAATCTCATAACATTTATATCTACATTTGCAATTGTTGACTATTAATTGTTTAGCTTCCACTTGCTTTCCACTTGTATTTGTATAAGGGAGTCCCAATGTTCGCCTTCTTTTTCGAGAGGGCTGGCGTGGCGCAGTCGGTAGCGCGGCGGATTTGTAACCGGAGGCCCCGGGTTCAATCCTCCGTGGTGCCACTGAGTTCCGTCGGTGTGTTCTTGGGCAAGACACTTTTCCTTAGCCTCGTCCGTCGGATGGGGACGTAAACCGGGCGGTCCCGTGTATCGGTCTATCAACCGAGCACGTTAAAGAACCATAGGAATCTATTCGATAATAAGAGTAGGGCAGGTTCCCGGATTCCTATGTATCCTTCCCCTCTCTCTGGGGCGGCTCTAAATAACCTGTACTGTGTTGATGAGCCGTTAAACAACATTCAATTCTTTTTCGAATGTTTTTTTCCACTTGTCTGGTTGCGATTTTCTTTTACGTTTACCTTTGAACTTCTTTGGACTTGTGTATTGGGCTTGTTTCCGAGGAGTTATACTTTGTATTCCTGTGATGGAATTGTGTCTGAATCAGATTGTTCTACAGTACTAGTAGGTAAAATCTTGCAGCAGATGTCATAATGTTCAAAGCCGGGCATTTGCAGATGTGCTAAATTTATGATGTCTTGTCTGTTTTAAACTTGGTCTTGATTGTTGGTTTTATTTCATAACAGGATGCGCACGATTACTACAATATATCTTCAATTCCTTTCTAAGTAGGTTTGCAACAGCCAAAGGTAGAGCACTTGCACGATCAATAAACCAGAGTCCCTCTCTTTGAGAAAACCAACCTTTTCCATATATTGTTCTTTTTGTTCAATTTCACTAACATTTGCATTAACGGGAAAAAATTCAATGGAATTTTCAAAATGATCAACAAGTAGTTCAAATACACTCTGTCGAAGTGTTTCCGACGTCTGCAAATCTTCAGTACAATAATAAATTGCCTTGAAAAAGCAATTTTGATCTCTTTCTATGATCTTTCGCTGTAGCCCATTACTGAGAAGTAAAGCATCTAAACACTGTTTATGTCGGTTGTGAAGTATAAGCCTTATTCTCTGTTGGTTATAGCTTTCCTGCTTAGCTCGTTTAATTGCTTGATTGATTCGTTCTCTTGCAATGGATGGTCTTCCTGGTGTAAGATGTTTACGCCTTGATAATGTTGTTGGTTTTCTTTTCTAGCTAGTATCCCTTTTGTGTGGTGTTGCTTGTTTATGATGAAAATGTTTTGGTGATTTCAGCTTTGCGTGGGTTTCTCTTTTGTTGTTGTTTCTTGTTGCGTTTTCTTTCGTTTGATAGCAATACTTTTCTCAATATCGGAATCATTCGAGTCGATGTCTTTTTCACTTAACTTGAATGTAGGGTCCTTTACATCATCATCATCATCATATTCAGTCTAACTGTAGGATTCGGTATCATCTTTGTAGGACTCAAACAAAGATCTTCGACTTCTCTGCTTTTAATCTTTCTTCAGCATAGATAGTGGAATATCCACTTCACTGTAACTATCGTTGCAGACCGGCTTAATTAAACCATAGTTTTGCTCTAATATAACTTCATATGCAATGATATCTTCACTTCGATTGCCATTTTCTTTGCAGCATTTGTATCTATTATTTTAATGGCAAGAAATGTGTCTCCAATACTTTTATCTACACTGTCTGCCACGATATCCACACCACTCGTGTCTACGTTGTCTGTCATTGTATCCACACCACTAGTGTTTACACTGCTTGCCATGTTATTCACGCCACTAGTGTCTACAGTATCTACATTGTCTGTTATATTATCCACGCCACTAGTATCTACACTGCCTGCCATGCTATCCACGCACCAGTATTTACATTGTCTGCCATGATATCAACGTCACTAGTATCTACATTGTCTGCCATGTTATCCACGCCACCAGTATCTACACTGCTTGCCATGTTATCCATGCCACAAGTATTTACATTGTCTGTCAATGTTATCCACACCACTAGTGTCTACATTGGCTGACATGTTATCCACACCACCAGTATCTACATTGTCTGCCATGTTATCCAGTCCACTAGTGTCTACACTGCCTGCCATGTTGGCAACGCTATCAGTATCTACGTTGTCGGCCATGTTATCCACGCCACCAGTATCCACATTGTCGGCCGTGTTATCCACGCCACTAGTATCAACATTGTCGGCCATGTTATCCACGCCACAAATTGTCGGCATTGTTATCCACGCCACTAGTATTCACAATGTCGGCCATGTTATCCACGCCACTAGTATCCACATTGTCGGCCATATTATCCACGCCACTAGTATCAACATTGTCGGCCATGTTATCCACGCCATAAGTATCCATATTGTCGGCCTTGTTATCCACGCCACTAGTATTCACAATGTCGGCCATATTATCCACGCCACTAGTATCCACATTGTTGGCCATGTTATTCACGCCACTAATATCTACATTGTCGGCCATGTTATCCATACCACTAGTATCCACATTGTCGGCCATGTTATCCACGCCACTAGTATCCACAGTGTCGGCCATGTTATCCACGCCACCAGTATCTACACTGCTTGCCATGTTATCCATGCCACAAGTATTTACATTGTCTGTAAATGTTATCCACACCACTAGTGTCTACATTGGCTGACATGTTATCCACACCACCAGTATCTACATTGTCTGCCATGTTATCCAGTCCACTAGTGTCTACACTGCCTGCCATGTTGGCAACGCTATCAGGATCTACGTTGTCGGCCATGTTATCCACGCCACCAGTATCCACATTGTCGGCCATGTTATCCACGCCACTAGTATCAACATTGTCGGCCATGTTATCCACGCCACAAATTGTCGGCATCTTGTTATCCACGCCACTAGTATTCACAATGTCGCCCATATTATCCACGCCACTAGTATCCACATTGTTGGCCATGTTATCCACGCCACTAATATCTACATTGTCGGCCATGTTATCCATGCCACTAGTATCCACATTGTCGGCCATGTTATCCACGCCACTAGTATCCACAGTGTCGGCCATGTTATCCTAGCCACAAGTATCAACATTGTCGGCCTTGTTATCCATGCCACTAGTATCCACATTGTCGGTCATGTTATCCACGCCACTAGTATCTACATTGTCGGCCATGTTATCATGTCACTAGTATCCACATTGTTGGCCATGTTATCCACGCCACAAGTATCCACATTGTCGGCCTTGTTATCGACGCCACTAGTATCCATATTGTCGGTCATGTTAACCACGCCACTAGTATCAACATTATCGGCCATGTTATCCACGCTACAAGTATCTATATTGTCGGCCTTGTTATCCATGCCACTAGTATCCACATTGTCGGCCATGTTATCCACGCCACTAGTATCCGCATTGTCGGCCAGGTTATCTACGCCACTAGTATTCACACTGTCGGCCATGTTATCTATGCCACTAGTATCGACATTGTGGGCCATGCCATCCACGCCACTAGTATCCACATTGTTGGTCATGTTATCAATGCCACTAGTATCCACATTGTTGGCCATGTTATCTATGCCACAAGTATCCACATTGTCGGCCATGTTATCCACGACACTAGTATCCACATTGTGGGCCATGTTATCCACGCCACTAGTATCAACATTGTCGGCCATGTTATCCACGCTACTAGTATCCACATTGTCGGCCATGTTATCCACGTCACTATTATCCACATTGTCGGCCATGTTATCTATGCCACTAGTATCCATATTGTCGGGCATGTTATCCACGCCACTAGTATCCACATTGTCGGTCTTTTATACAGGCCACTAGTATCAACATTGTCGTCCATGCTATCCACGCCACTAGTATCCGCATTGCCGGCCATGTTATCTATACAACTAGTATCCACATTGTCGGCCATGTTATCCACGCCACTAGTATCCACATTGTCGGCCATGCTATCCAAGCCACTAGTATCCATATTGTCGGCCATGTTATCCATGCCACTAGTATCCGTATTGTCAGCCATGCTATCTATGCCACGAGTATCCACATTGTCGGCATTGCTATCTATGCCACCAGTATCCACATTGTCGGACATGTAATCTATGCCACTAGTATCCACATTTTCGGCCATGTTATCTATGCCACTAGTATCCACATTGTCGGCCATGCTATCTATGCCACTAGTATCCACATTGTCGGCCATGTTATCCACCCCACTAGTATCCACAGTGTAGGCCATCTTATCCACGCCACTAGTATCCGCATTGCCGGCCTTCTTATCCACGCCACTAGTATCCACATTGTGGCCATGTTATCCATGCCACTAGTATCCACATTGTCGGCCATGTTATCCACGTTACTAGTATCCGCATTGTCGGCCATCTTATCCACGCCACTAGTATCCGCATTGTTGACCATGTTATCCACGCCACCAGTATCCACATGGTCGGCCATGTTATCCACTTCACTTGTACCAATATTGTTGGCTATGTTATCCACGCCACTAGTATCCAGATTGTCTGCCATGTTATCCACGCTACTAGTATACGCATTGTCGGCCATGTTATCCACGCCACAAGTATCCACATTCTCGACCATGTTATCCACGCCAAAAGTATCCACATTATCGGTCATGTTATCCACGCCACTAGTATCTACATTGTCGGCCATGTTATCATGTCACTAGTATTCACATTGTTGGCCATGTTATCCACGCCACAAGTATCTACATTGTCGGCCTTGTTATCCACGCCACTAGTATCCATATTGTCGGTCATGTTAACCACGTCACTAGTATCAACATTATCGGCCATGTTATCCACCCTACAAGTATCCACATTGTCGGCCTTGTTATCCATGCCACTAGTATCCACATAGTCGGCCATGTTATCCACGCCACTAGTATCCGCATTGTCGGCCAGGTTATCTATGCCACTAGTATTCACACTGTCGGCCATGTTATCTATGCCACTAGTATCGACATTGTGGGCCATGTCATCCACGCCACTAATATCCACATTGTTGGTCATGTTATCAATGCCACTAGTATCCACATTGTCGGCCATGTTATCTATGCCACAAGTATCCACATTGTCGGCCATGTTATCCACGACACTAGTATCCACATTGTGGGCCATGTTATCCACGCCACTAGTATCCACATTGTCGGTCATGTTATCCACGCTACTAGTATGATCCACATTGTCGGCCATGTTATCCACGTCATTATTATCCACATTGTCGGCCATGTCATCTATGCCACTAGTATCCACATTGTCGGGCATGTTATCCACGCCACTAGTATCCGCATTGTTGACCATGTTATCCACGCCATCAGTATCCACATGGTCGGCCATGTTATCCACTTCACTTGTACCAATATTGTTGGCAATGTTATCCACGCCACTAGTATCCAGATTGTCTGCCATGTTATCCACGCTACTAGTATATGCATTGTCGGCCATGTTATCCACGCCACAATTATCTACATTCTCGACCATGTTATCCACGCCAAAAGTATCCACATTGTCGGCCATGATACCACGCCACCAGTATCCACATTGTCGGCCATGTTATCAACGCCACCAGTATTCACATTGTTGGCCATACTATCCACTCCACCAGTATCCACATTGTCGGCCATTTTATCCACGCCACCAGTATCCACATTGTCGGCCATGTTATCCACGCCACCAGTATTCACATTGTTGGCCATGTTATCCATTCCACCAGTATCCACATTGTCGGCCATTTTATCCACGCCACCAGTATCCACATTGTTGGCCAATTTATCTGCGCCACTAGAATCCACATTGTCGGCCATGTTATCCGCGCCACTAGTATCGACCTTGTCACCCATGTTATCCACGCCACTAGTATCCACATTGTCGGCCATGTTATCCACGCCACTAGTATCCACATTGTCGGCCATGTTATCCACGAAACTAGTACCCACATTGTCGGACATGTTATCTATGCCACTAATATCCACATTGTGGGCCATGTTATCCCCGCCACTTGTATCCACATTGTTGGCCATGTTATCGACACTGCTAATATCCAGATTGTTGGCAATTTTATCAACGCCACTAGTATCCACATTGCGGGCCATGTTATCCACGATACTAGTATTCACATTGTCGGCCATGTTATATATGCCACTAGTATCCACATTGTCGGCCATGTTATCCACGCCACCAGTATCCACATTGTTGGCCATGTTTTCCACGCTACTAGTATCCACATTGTCGGCCATGTTATCCACGCCACCAGTATTCACATTGTTGGCCATGTTATCCACTCCACAAGTATCCACATTGTCGGCCATGATATCCACGCCACCAGTATCCACATTGTCGGCCATGTTATCCACGCCACTAGTATCCACAATGTCGGCCATGTTATCCACGCCACTAGTATCCACGTTGTTGGCCATGTTTTCCGCCCCACTAGTATCCACATTGTCGGCCATGTTATCCGCGCCACTAGGTTCGACCTTGTCGGCCATGTTATCCACGCCACTAGTATCTACAATGTCGGCCATGTTATCCACGCCACTAGTATCCACGTTGTTGGCCATGTTATCTATGCCACTAGTATCCACATTGTTGGCCATGTTATCCACGCTACTAGTATCCACATTGTCGGCAATTTTATCAACACCACTAGTATCCACATTGTGGGCCATGTTATCCACGCTACTAGTATCCACATTGTCGGCCATGTTATCTATGCCACTAGTATCTACATTATGGGTCATGTTTTCCCCGCCACTAGTATCCACATTGTCGGCCAAGTTATCTATGCCACTAGTATCCACATTGTCGGTCATGTTATTCACGCTACTAGTATCAACATTGTCGGCCATGTCATCCACGGCACTGGCATCCACATTGTCGGCCAGGTTATCCACGCCACTAGTATCAACATTGTCGGCGATTTTAACCACGCCACTAGTTTCCACATTGTCGGCCATGTTATCTATGCCACTAGTATCCACATTGTCGGCCATGTTATCCACGACACTAGTATCCACATTGTCGGCCTTGTTATCTACGCCACTAGTATCAACATTGTCGGCAATGTTATTCACGCCACTAGTATCCACATTGTCGGCCATGTTATCCACGTCACTAGTATCCACACTGTTGGCCATGTTATCCACGCCACTAATATCCACATTGTCGGCCAGGTTACTGACGCCACTAGTATCCACATTGTTGGCCTGTTATCCACGCCACTAGTATCCACATTGTTGGCCATGTTATCCTCGCCACTAGTATCCACGTTGTCGGCCATGTTATCCACGCCACTAGTATCCACATTGTCGGCCATGTTATCCACACCACAAGTCTCAACATTGTCGGTCTTTTTAGCTATGCCACGAGTATCCATATTGTCGGCCATGTTATCCACGACACTAGTATATACATTGTCGGCAATGTTATCCACGCCACAAGTATCCACATTGTCGGCCTTGTTATCTACGCCACTAGTATCCACATAGTCGGCCATGTTATCCACGACCCTAGTATCCACATTGTCGGCCATGTTATTTGTGCCACTAGTATCCACATTGTCAGCCATGTTATCCACGCCACTAGTATCAACATTGTTGGCCATGTTATCAACGCCACTAGTAGCAACATTGTCGGTCATGTTATCCACGCCACTAGTATCCACATTGTTGGCCATGTTATCCACGCCACTAGTTTCCACATTATAGGCCATGATATCCACGCCACAAGTAACCACATTGTCGGCCATGTTATCTACGCCATTAGTATCCACATTGTTGGCCATGTTATTCACGCCATTAGTATCCACATTGTCGGCCATGTTATCTACACCATAAGTATCCACATTGTCGGCCATGCTATCTACGCCACTAGTATCCTCAATGTCTGCCATATTATCCACTCCACTAATATCCACATTGTTGGCCATGTTATCCACGCCTCTAGTATCCACATTGTCGGCCCTGTTATCCATGCCACTAGTATTCACATTGTCGGCCTTGTTATTCACGCCATTAGTATCCACATTGTCGGCCATGTTATCTACACCATAAGTATCCACATTGTCGGCCATGCTATCTACGCCACTACTATCCTCAATGTCTGCCATATTATCCACGCCACTAATATCCACATTGTTGGCCATGTTATCCACGCCTCTAGTATCCACATTGTCGGCCCTGTTATCCATGCCACTAGTATTCACATGTCGGCCTTGTTATCCACGCCACTAGTATTCACAATGTCGGCCATGTTATTCACGCCACTAGTATCCACATTGTCGGCAATTTTATCCACGCCACTAGTTTCCACTGTGTCGGCCATGTTATCGTAGCCACAAGTATAAAAATTGTCGGCCTTGGTATCCACGCCACTAATATCCACATTGTTGGCCATGTTATCCACGCCTCTAGTATCCACATTGTCGGCCCTGTTATCCATGCCACTAGTATTCACATTGTCGGCCTTGTTATCCACGCCACTAGTATTCACAATGTCGGCCTTGTTATCCACGCCACTAGTATTCACAATGTCGGCCATGTTATTCACGCCACTAGTATCCACATTGTCGGCAATTTTATCCACGCCACTAGTATCCACTGTGTCGGCCATGTTATCGTAGCCACAAGTATAGAAATTGTCGGCCTTGGTATCCATGCCACTAGTATCCACATTGTCGGTCATGTTATCCACGCCACTAGTATCTACATTGTCGGCCATGTTATCCACGTCACTAGTATCCACATTGTCGGCCATGTTATCCACGTCACAAGTATCCACATTGTCGGTCTTGTTATCCACGCCACTTGTATCCACATTGTCGGTCATGTTAACCACGTAACTAATATCAACATTATCGGCCATGTTATCCACGCTACAAGTATTCACATTGTCGGCCTTGTTATCCATGCCACTAGTATCCACATTTTCGGCCATGTTATCCACGCCACTAGTATCCGCATTGTCGGCCATGTTTTCTATGCCACTATTATTCACACTGTGGGCCATGTTATCTATGCCACTAGTATCGACATTGTGGGCCATGCTATCCACGCCACTAGTATCCACATTGTTGGTCATGTTATCTATGCCACTAGTATCCACTTTGTCGGTCATGTTATCCACGACACTAGTATCCACATTGTCCGCAATTTTATCAACGCCACTAGTATCCACATTGTGGGACATGTTATCCACGCCACTAGTATCCACATTGTCGGCCATGTTATCCACGCTACTAGTATCCACATTGTCGGCCATGTCATCCACGCCACTAGTATCCACATTGTCGCCATGTTATCTATGCCACTAGTATCCATATTGTCGGGCATGTTATCCACGCCACTAGTATCCACATTGTCGGTCTTTTATACACGCCACTAGTATCAACATTGTCGGCCATGCTATCCACGCCAGTAGTATCCGCATTGACGGCCATGTTATCTATGCCACTAGTATCCACATTGTCGGCCATGTTATCCACGCCACTAGTATCCACATTGTCGGCCATGCTATCCATGCCACTAGTATCCATATTGTCGGCCATGTTATCCATGCCACTAGTATCCGCATTGTCAGCCATGCTGTCTATGCCACTAGTATCCACATTGTCGGCCATGCTATCTATGCCACCAGTATCCACATTGTCGGCCATGTAATCTATGCCACTAGTATCCACATTGTCGGCCATGTTATCTATGCCACTAGTATCCACATTGTCGGCCATGCTATCTATGCCACTAGTATCCACATTGTCGGCCATGTTATCCACGCCACAAGTATCCACATTGTAGGCCATCTTATCCACGGCACTAGTATCCGCATTGTCGGCCTTTTTATCCACGCCACTAGTATCCACATTGTGCCCATGTTATCCATGCCCACTAGTATCCACATTGTCGGCCGTGTTATCCACGCTACTAGTATCCGCATTGTCGGCCATCTTATCCACGCCACTAGTATCCGCATTGTTGATCATTTTGTCTACGCTACCAGTATCCACATGGTCGGCCATGTTATCCACTTCACTTGTACCAATATTGTTGGCAATGTTATCCCTGCCACTGGTATCCAGATTGTCTGCCATGTTATCCACGTTACTAGTATACGCATTGTCGGCCATGTTATCCACGCCACAAGTATCCACATTGTCGACCATGTTATCCACGCCAAAAGTATCCACATTGTCGGCCATGTTTTCACGACACCAGTATCCACATTGTCGGCCATGTTATCCACACCACCAGTATTCACATTGTTGGTCATGTTATACACTCCACCAGTATTCACATTGTCGGCCAATTTATCCACGCCACTAGTATCCACATTGTCGGCCATGTTATCCACGCCACCGGTATTCACATTGTTGGCCATGTTATCCACTCCGCCAGTATCCACATTGTCGGCCATTTTATCCACGCCACAAGTATCCACATTGTCGGTCATGTTATCCACGCCACTAGTATCCACATTGTCGGCCATTTTATCCACGCCACCAGTATCCACATTGTCGGCCATGTTATCCACGCCACTAGTATCCACATTGTCGGCCATGTTATCCACGCCGCTAGTATCCACATCGTCGGCCATGTTATCCACGAAACTAGTGTCCACATTGTCGGCAATGTTATCTATGCCACTAGTATCCACATTGTGGGCCATATAATCCCCGCCACTAGTATCCACATTGTTGGTCATGATATCTACGCTGCTAGTTTCCAGATTGTTGGCAATTTTATCAACGCCACTAGTATCCACATTGTGGGCCATGTTATCCACGATACTAGTATCCACATTTTCGGCCATGTTATCTATGCCACTAGTATCCACATTATGGGCCCTGTTATCCCCGCCACTTTTATTCACATTGTCGGCCATGTTATCTATGCCACTAGTATCCACATTGTCGGCCATGTTATCCACGCCACCAGTATCAACATTGTTGGCCATGTTATCCACGCTACTAGTATCCACATTGTCGACCATGTTATCCCCGCCACTAGTATCCACTTTGTCGGCCATGTTATCCACGCCACTAGTTACCACATTGTCAGCCATGTTATCCACGCCACTAGTATCCACATTGTCGGCCATGTTACCTATGCCACTAGTATCTACATTGCCGGCCATGTTATCCACGACACTAGTATCCACATTGTCGGCCTTGTTATCCATGTCACTAGTATCCACTTTGTCGGTCATGTTATCCACGCCAATATTATCCACATTGTCGGCCATGTTATCCACGCCACTAGTATCCACATTGTCGGCCATGTTATCCACGCAACTAGTATCCGCATTGTCGGCATTCTTATCCACGCCACTAGTATCTACATTGTGGCCTTCTTATCCATGCCACTAGTATCCACATTGTCGGCCATGTTATCCACGCTACTAGTATCCGCATTGTCGGCCATATTATCCACGCCACTAGTATTCGCATTGTTGACCATGTTATCCACGCGACCAGTATCCACATTGTCGGCCATGTTATCCACTCCACTAGTATCCACATTGTTGGCCATGTTATCCACGCCACTAGTATCAAAATTGTCGGCCATGGTATCCATTTCACTTGTTCCAATATTGTTGCCCATGTTATCCACGCCACTAGTGTCCAGATTGTCTGCCATGTTATCCACACGCTACTAGTATACGCATTGTCGGACATGTTATCCCCGTCACAAGTATCCACATTGTCGGCCATGTTATCCACGCCAAAAGTATCCACATTGTCGGCCATGTTTTGACGCCACCAGTATCCATATGGTCGGCCATATTATCCAGGCCACCAGTATTCACATTGTTGGCCATGCTATTCACTCCACCAGTATCCACATTGTCGGCCATTTTATCCACGCCACTAGTATCCACATTGTCGGCGATGTTATCCACGCCACCAGTATTCACATTGTTGGCCATGTTATCAACTCCACCATACTAGAATCCACATTGTCGTCCATTTTATCCACGCCACCAGTATCCACATTGTCGGCCATGTTATCCACGCCACTAGTATTCACAATGTCGGCCATTTTATCCACGCCACTAGTATCCACGTTGTTGGCCATGTTTTCCGCGCCACTAGTATCCACATTGTCGGCTATGTCATCCGCGCCACTAAGGTCGACCTTGTCGGCCATGTTATCCACGCCACTAATATCCACACTGTCGGTCATATTATCCACGCCACTAGTATCCACATTGTCGGCCATGTTATCCACGCCACTAGTATCCACATTGTCGGCCATGTTATCTATGCCAATAGTATCCACATTGTGGGCCATGTTATCCTCGCCACTATTATCCACATTGTTGGCCATGTTATCCACGCTACTAGTATCCACATTGTCCGCAATTTGATCAACGCCACTAGTATCCACATTGTGGGCCATGTTATCCACGCTACTAGTATCCACATTGTCGGCCATGTTATCTATGCCACTAGTATCCACATTATGGGTCATGTTATCCCCGCCACTAGTATCCACATTGTCGGCCAAGTTATCTATGCCACTAGTATCCACATTGTCGGCCATGTTATCCACGCTACTAGTATCCACATTGTCGGCCATGTTATCCACGGCACTAGCATCCACATTGTCGGCCAGGTTATGCACGCCACTAGTATCCACATTGTCGGCCATTTTATCCACGCCACTAGTATCCACATTGTCGGCCAGGTTATCTATGCCACTAGTATCCACATTGTCGGCCATGTTATCCACGACACTAGTATCCACATTGTCGGCAAGGTTATCTATGCCACTAGTTTTAACATTGTCGGTCAGGTTATTCACGACACTAGTATCCACATTTTCGGCCTTGTTATCTATGCCACTAGTATCCACATTATCGGCCATGTTATTCACGACAATAGTTCCCACATTGTCGGCCTTGTTATCTACGCCACTAGTATTCACATTGTCGGCCATGTTATTCACGTCACTAGTATCCACGTTGTCGGCCATGTTATCCACGCCACTAGTACCCACATTGTCGGCCATGTTATCCACACCAAAAGTCTCAACATTGTCGGTCTTTTTATCTATGCCACGAGTATCCTTTTTCTCGTCCATGATATCCACGACACTAGTATATACATTGTCGGCCATGTTATCCACGCCACAAGTATCAACATTGTCGGCCTTGTTATCTACGCCACTAGTATCCACATAGTCGGCCATGTTATCCACGACACTAGTATCCACATTGTCGGCCATGTTATCTGTGCCACTAGTTTCCACATTGTCAGCCATGTTATCCACGACACTAGTATCCACATTGTCGGCCATGTCATCTGTGCCACTAGTATCCACATTGTTAGCCATGTTATCCACGTCACTAGTATCAACATTGTCGGCCATGTTATCCACGCCACTTTTAGCAACATTGTCGGTCATGTTATCCACGCCACTAGTATCCTCATTGTTGGCCATGTTATCCACGCCACTAGTATCCACATTGTAGGCCATGTTATCCACGCCACAAGTAACCACATTGTCGGCCATTTTATCTACGCCATTAGTATCCACATTGTTCGCCATGTTATCCACGCCACTAGTATCCACATTGTCGGCCATGTTATCTACGCCACAAGTATCCACATTGTCGGCCATGCTATCTTCGCCACTAGTATCCTCATTGTCTGCCATGTTATCCACGCCACTAATATCCACATTGTTGGCCATGTTATCCACGCCACTATTATCCACATTGTCGGCCATGTTATCTACGCCACAAGTATCCACATTGTCGACCATGCTATCTACGCCACTAGTATCCTCATTGTCTGCCATGTTATCCACGCCACTAATATCCACATTGTTGGCCATGTTATCTACGCCACAAGTATCCACATTGTCGGCCATGCTATCTACGCCACTAGTATCCTCATTGTCTGCCATGTTATCCACGCCATTAGTATCCACATTGTTGGCCATGTTATCCACGCCCATAGTATCCACATTGTCGGCCATGTTATCTACGCCACAAGTATCCACATTGTCGGCCATGCTATGTACGCCACTAGTATCCTCATTGTCTGCCATGTTATCCACGCCACTAATATCCACATTGTTGGCCATGTTATCCACGCCTCTAGTATCCACATTGTCGGCCCTGTTATACATGCCACTAGTTTTCATATTGTCGGCCATGTTATCCACGCCATTGGTATCCACATTGTCGGCCATGTTATCTAAGCCACTAGTATCCACATTGTCGGCCATGTTATCTATGCCACAAGTATCCACATTGTTGGCCATGTTATCCACGCCACCAATATCTACATTGTCGGCCATGTTATCCATGGCACTAGTATTCACATTGTCTGCCATGCTATCCACGCCACTAGTATCCACATTGTCGGAAAATGTTATCCATGACACTAGTCTCCACATTGTCGGTCATGTTATCCACGTCACTAGTAGTAACATTGTCGGTCATGTTATCCACGCCAATAGTATCCACATTGTACGCCATGTTATCCACGCCACTAGTATCCACATTGTTGGCCATGTTATCTACGCCACTAGTATCCACATTGTAGGCCATGTTATCCACTCCACAAGTATTCTCATTGTCGGCCATGGTATCTACGCCATTAGTATCCACATTGTTGGCCATGTTATCCAAGCCACTAGTATCCACATTGTCGGCTATGCTATCTACGCCACAAGTATCCACATTGTCGGCCATGTTATGTACGCCACTAGTATCCTCATTGTCTGCCATGTTATCCACGCCACTAATATCCACATTGTTGGCCATGTTATCCACGCCTCTAGTATCCACATTGTCGGCCCTGTTATACATGCCACTAGTATTGACATTGTCGGCCATGTTATCCACGCCACTAGTATCCACATTGTCGGCCATGTTATCTACGCCTAAGTATCCACATTGTCAGTCTTGTAATCTATGCCACGATTATCCATATTGTCGGCCATTTTATACACGACACTAGTATATACATTGTCGGCCAGTTTATCCACGCCACAAGTATCCACATTGTCGGCCTTGTTATCTACGCCACTAGTATCCACATTGTCGGCCATGTTATCCACGACAATAGTATCCACATTGTCGGCCATGCTATCTGTGCCACTAGTATCCACATTGTGGGTCATGTTATCCACGCCACTAGTAACCACATTGTTGGCCATGTTATCCACGCCACTAGTATCCACATTGTAGGCCATGTTATCCACGCCACAAGTATCCACATTGTCGGTCATGTTATCTTTGCCATTAGTATCCACATTGTTGGCCGTGTTATCTGTGCCACTAGTATCAACATTGTCAGCCATGTTATCCACTAGTATCCACATTGTCGGCCATGTTATCTATGCACTAGTATCAACATTGTCGGCCATGTTATCCACGCCAGTAGTATCAACATTGTCGGCCATGTTATCCACGCCACTAGTAGCAGCATTTTCGGTCATGTTATCCACGCCAATAGTATCCACATTGTACGTCATGTTATCCACGCCACTAGCATCCACATTGTTGGCCATGTTATCCACGCCACTAGTATCCACATTGTAGGCATGTTATCCACGCCACTAGTATCCACATTGTCGGCCATGTTATCTACGCCACAAGAATCCACATTGTCGGCCATGTTATCTACGGCACTAGTATCCTCATTGTCTGCCATGTTATCCACGCCACTGATATCCACATTGTTGGCCATGTTATCCACGCCTCTAGTATCCACATTGTCGTCCCTGTTATCCATGCTACTAGTATTCACATTGTCGGCCATGTTATCCACGCCACTAGTATCCACATTGTCGGCCATGTTATCTACGCCACTAGTATCCACATTGTCGGCCATGTTATCTATGCCACTAGTATCCACATTGTTGGCCATGTTATCCACGACACTAGTATCCACATTGTCGGCCATGTTATCTGTGCCACTAGTATCCACATTGTCGGCCATGTTATCCATGCCACTAGTATTCACATTGTCGGCCATGTTATCCACGACACTAGTATCCACATTGTCGGTCATGTTATCCACGCCACTAGTAGCAACATTGTCGATCATGTTATCCACGCCAATAGTATCCACATTGTACGACATGTTATCCACGCCACTAGTATCCGCATTGTTGGCCATGTTATCCGCGCCACTAGTATCTACATTGTAGGCCATGTTATCCACGCCACAAGTATCCACATTGTCGGCAATGTTATCTACGCAATTAGTATCCACATTGTTGGCCATGTTATCCACGCCACTAGTATCCACATTGTCGGCCATGTTATCTACGCCACAAGTATCCACATTGTCGGCCCTGTTATCCATGCAACTAGTATTCACATTGTCGGCCACGTTATCGACGCTACTAGTATACACATTGTCGGCCATGTTATCCACGATACTAGTATCCACATTGTCGGCCATGTTATCCATGCCACTAGTATTCACATTGTCGGCCATGTTATCCACGCCACTAGTATCCACATTGTCGGCCATGTTATCCACGACAGTAGTATCCACATTGTCGGTCATGTTATCTATGCCACTAGTATCCACATTGTCGGCCATGTTATCCACGCCACTAGTATCAACATTGTCGGCCATGTAATCCACGCCTCCAGTATCTATATTGTCGGCCATGTTATCCACGCCACTAGTATCCACATTGTCGGCCATGTTATCCACGCCACTAGTATCCACATTGTCGGCCATGTTATCTATGCCACTAGTATCCACATTGTTGGCCATGTTATCCACGCCACTAGTATCCACATTGTCGGCCATGTTATCCACGCCACTAGTATCCACATTGTCGGCCATGTTATCTACGCCACTAGTATCCACATTGTCGGCCATGTTATCTATGCCACTAGTATCCACATTGTTGGCCATGTTATCCACGACACTAGTATCCACATTGTCGGCCATGTTATCTGTGCCACTAGTATCCACATTGTCGGCCATGTTATCCATGCCACTAGTATTCACATTGTCGGCCATGTTATCCACGACACTAGTATCCACATTGTCGGTCATGTTATCAACGCCACTAGTAGCAACATTGTCGATCATGTTATCCACGCCAATAGTATCCACATTGTAAGACATGTTATCCACGCCACTAGTATCCACATTGTTGGCCATGTTATCCGCGCCACTAGTATCCACATTGAAGGCCATGTTATCCACGCCACAAGTATCCACATTGTCGGCAATGTTATCTACGCAATTAGTATCCACATTGTTGGCCATGTTATCCACGCCACTAGTATCCACATTGTCGGCCATGTTATCTACGCCACAAGTATCCACATTGTCGGCCCTGTTATCCATGCAACTAGTATTCACATTGTCGGCCATGTTATCCACGCTACTAGTATACACATTGTCGGCCATGTTATCCACGATACTAGTATCCACATTGTCGGCCATGTTATCCATGCCACTAGTATTCACATTGTCGTCCATGTTATCCACGCCACTAGTATCCACAGTGTCGGCCATGTTATCCACGACAGTAGTATCCACATTGTCGGTCATGTTATCTATGCCACTAGTATCCACCTTGTCGGTCATGTTATCCACGCCACTAGTATCAACATTGTCGGCCATGTAATCCACGCCTCCAGTATCTATATTGTCGGCCATGTTATCCATGCCACTAGTATCCACATTGTCGGCCATGTTATCCACGTCACTAGTATCCACATTGTCGGCCATGTTATCTATGCCACTAGTATCCACATTGTTGGCCATGTTATCCACGCCACTAGTATCCACATTGTCGGCCATGTTATCAATGCCACTAGTATTCACATTGTCGGCCATGTTATCCACGCCACTAGTATCCACATTGTCGGCCATGTTATCCACGACACTAGTATCCACATTGTCGGTCATGTTATCTATGCCACTAGTATCCACATTGTCGGCCATGTTATCCACGCCACTAGTATCAACATTGTCGGCCATGTAATCCACGCCTCCAGTATCTATATTGTCGGCCATGTTATCCACGCCACAAGTATCCACATTGTTGGCCATGTTATCCACGCAACTAGTATCCACATTGTTGACCATGTTATCCACACCACTTATATCCACAATATCAGCCATGTTATCCACGCCACTAGTATCTATATTGTCCGCCATGTTATCCACGCCACTAGTATCCACATTGTCGGCCATGTTATCCACGCCACTAATATTTACATTGTTGACCATGTTATCGACGCCACTAGTATCCACATTGTCGACCATGTTATCCGCGCCACTAGTATCGACATTGTCGGCCATGATATCCACGCCACTAGTATCCACAATGTCTACCATGTTATCCACGCCTCTAGTAACCACACTGTCGGCCATGTTATCCACGTCACTAGTATTCACATTGTCGGCCATGTTATCCACGCCTCTAGTATCCACATTGTCGGCCATTTTATCCACGCTACTAGTATTCACAATGTCGACCATGTTATCCACGCCTCTAGTATCCACACTGTCGGCCATGTTATCCGCGTCACTAGTATTCACATTGTCGGCAATGTTATCCACACCTCTAGTATCCACATTGTCGGCCATGTTATCCACGCCACTAGTATCCACATTGTCGGCCATGTTATCCACCCCTCTAGTATCCTCATTGTCGGCCATGTTATCCACGCCACTAGTATTCAAATTGTCGACCATGTTATCCACGCCAGTTGTATCCACACTGTCGGCCATGTTATCCACGTCACCAGTATTTACATCGCCGGCCATGTTATCCACGCCACTAGTATCCACACTGTCGGCCCTGTTATCCACGCCACTAGTATTCACATTGTCAACCATGTTATCCACGCCACTAGTATCCACACTGTCAGCCATTTTATCCACGCCACTAGTATGTTCGCGGTCAGCCATGTTATTCACGCCACTAGTATTCTCATTGTCGGGCGTGTTATCCACTTCACTAGTATACACATTGTCGGCCATATGATCCACTTCACTAGTATTCACATTGTCGGCCATGTTATCCACGCCACTAGTATGTTCGCTGTCATTCACTTCATATTGACTACAGAAGTCATTATTAGTTTTATAATTATGTATTATTTATATCTGTGATTTTATGTAACATAAAATTTAATTATGGCAGGTTAAATAAACCATATTGAATCAAAGTCAAATCAGATTTTCAACTCTACTGATCAGGTTTCAGCAGAGCTGATGCCGTGGTAAGGCGTCCGTCTTCCGACCGTCCGTCTGTCCGTCCGTAAACTTTTTTTTGTTGCGACTACTCCTCTGAAACTACTGAATGGATTTTCAAGAAACTTAACAGAAAATCGAGTTGATCCTAGCAAAAATTCATGTTGGTGTGAAATCCAAGATGGCCGCCAAATCTAAAAGTAGATTTTTAAAAAACAAGTTGTTAGCGAGTACTTCTTGAAAACTCTAAGTGATATTGATATGGGACTTTTTCTAAAATGATCAGCATGGCATGATGTTGGTCCTTGTCGAATTTTTTTTGATTCGACGTTAAACATTGCTGCCAGCGGCCATCTTTGTTTACATAGAGTTATTTAGTAAAAATTTGTAGCGACTACTTCTTTAAAACTACTCGGCTGATTTCCATGAAACTTCACAGGAATGTTGCTTTTGATGTCTTAATGATAATAGCAACATTTCAGATTGGTCGGAAATTTAAGATGGCCGCCACAGCTGAAAATACATTTTCAAGACACAAGTTTGTAGCGAGTTCTTTTTGAAAACTATAAGTGATATTGATATGGGACTTTTTCTAAAATTATCAGTATGGAATGATGTTGATCCTTGCCGAAAATTATTTTGATGCGACGTTAAACATGGCCGCCAGCGCTAATTGTTGTTTACATAGAGTTATATAATGAAAACTTGTAGCGACTACTCCTCTGAAACTACTTGACGGATTTTCATGAAACTTCAAATGAATATTGCTCTTGATGTTTAATTGATCCTGTTAAAATTTCAGGTCGACCGAAAATTCAAGGTGGCCGCCATGGCTAAAAATATATTTTCAAAATACAAGTTTATAGCTTGAAAACTATAAGTGATATTGAAATGGGACTTTTTCTAAAATGATCAGTAGGACATGATGTTGATCCTTGCAAAAAATATTTGATTTGACGTTAAAAATGGCCGCCAGCGGCCATTTTTTGTTTATATATAGTTATATAATGAAAACTTGTAGCGACTACTCCTCTGAAAACTACTTGACGGATTTTCATGAAACTTCACAGGAATGCTGATCTAGCTATCAGTAGAGCTTCAAGGTCATTGAACTCTTGTTTATTATTATATTGAAATATGTTAAAAGAATATAAAAGGAGTCCTTACCTGGTTTAATTACCAATTTCACAAACCTATTCATATGAGTATCTTCTTGTTCTGTCTAGTAACACATGAAATATAAACCACACTCAAACTTCCAAAAATGTGGCTTATTGGTTATCTTATATTTAATGTAATTGAAATAAACCACCATTCTAGGGGTCACTGATATATACTGAGGGAAAAAAGTTTAGCAAGTTTTTTAGATGAAATAATACTGTATACAAGATGTACCGACATTTTGGGACTTTACGGGCTTGACCCCTACGTTTATTTATTCGTTACGTCATTAAGATGTTCTACTGTTATTGATGTGTGTTTAATAAAATATTGTGTCTATGGCAGTAGTTTCTTGATTTTAAAACCAAAAAGGTATTAGTTCCAGGGTGCAACAAAAACTTTCTAAATTTTTTCACTCAGTATACAATTATCCACTTGTCAGCATCCAAGCTACAGAGTTTATCTATCAACATGATTGATATTCAGCCCAATTTAGCTCTCTAAACTAGTTTCCCATAATGTTGCAGGTACACTTACAACAATTTTTAAACATTTATGCAATATTTTCTTTCTTTTCTAAAACAGATTAATGCACATAAAACACACTTTTTTTCTTAACAGTTTATATTGTATTATTCTAAAACGACCTACATTATGACTTCACAATTCACACCGAAATGTCATTTTCTAAATTGATGTAAGGGCACTTGCTTCGTTCTGGCAAAAATATAATTTAGCTACTTTTAGGTAAAAGATATATGCCACAGTGTAGTAAGTGCACTTACGACTTTCTGGCTTTATCGAAAATGCACTTACAGCATTCTGGCATGTGACAAATTATACGATATTATGTACTTACTACTAATGGTTTCTATGCAATAAATTTGTAACAAAATAGATATAATTCTGGAACCAACGAAAGAGGAGAAACAAATAAATGTTAGTATCTCAAAATGTCATTTCTGACCAAAAGTGTATCTACGACCTTCTGGTCCTTACCCCACGATTATTATTATTATTGTGTTGGGCCTTACCATGGCCAAATTCAGCACTTATCTACATTAACTAATGCATTAGTTGCATTCCCCATTGCCCTCTACAGCAAAACTATTTAGGTAATATATCCTGGACTTTGTTCATATTTTATCAAGACTCAAATCCATATATATATAAACAATTCTTTTCTAAATATTGGCAATGGTAGATGTCGAAATAAAATAATCCTTATCGAGCGCTTTGCACGTACAATATTAACATATAAATGGCACAACTATAAGTTGTAAACTCGTAAACATGAATACAGAATGCTATGTCCGGAAGGGGATTTCTGTCGTCGCAAAGAAAACATGTTAACACGGCATTTTGCAATATATTAATCACTTATCGCAGCCCATAAACACAATTGTTGATAATTGTTGTTGACTTTTATTACATAAACAAAAATGTTCAACGCTGTTTTCATTTCACGTTCATTTTGTTTGAGGAATAAATCCGAACCAAGCCAAATGTGACGGGAAGTAAATGGCGGATCGACATATTAAAGACGGAATGATTTCCATGAACCGTTCAGTGCAAGTTAAAGGCCATAACTAGGAATCTTTCACAACGAAAAGTATCTTGGAGTCGATGTGCAGTACAATCTCTCAAGGAAACAACACCACATATATTAAACAGGGTAACAAAGAAGGCAAACAGTATCCTTGGATTCCTCAGAAGAAACCTGAAAACAAGCAACAAAGAAACCAAGCCCAATGCATACATCAGCTTGGTTAGATCAAACTTGGACTACTGTGCCTCTGTATGGAGTCCGCATCAGAAAGATCAAACCAAGAAGGTGGAAATGGTTCAAAGGGAAGCTGCAAGGTACACCACTAACAGGTACGGGAACACTAGCAGCGTCTCTTCTATGCTCGACCACATCGGATGGGAGAGTCTCGAGTCTAGAAGGTCAAATATTCAACTGAAACTTTTCTACAAGATCGTCAATGACCTAATAGACCAGTCACAGACTACCTCATTCCAACGCTTACACGCACTCTGTCAGCACTCTCCAAGAAGTACAGACAACTTCCTAATTCGTCCGAATATTATATCAATACGGTTATTTCCCAAGGGCTATCCCCTTGTGGAACTCCCTCCCAGACCCAGTGATACCTCGGGAGCTCTCCACTTTAACATTCTAAGGTAGTGCCCCATCTAGTTGCAAAGTAGGTCAGATGTTGGGCTAAAGTTGCGCCGGCGGGAACATATGGGCCGTGATACCGCCACCACGGAAGCCTGTGTATATAATATATTTGTATTGCTTTTGTGGTCAAAGTCGCATGACGATCACAGCTAATAACGGCAACAAATACATTTTCAAAAACAAGTTGGTAACTTAAAGCTGCATTTAAAGCTACACGGATATTATTATAATATATATACTTTTTATGTGGAATTACGTAAACATAACCTTTGATCTATTACACATTTCTGTCATTCTATGAATAATCTCGCGGAAAGATCCATAATAACCAGCAAGATCCAGCTATTTATATCGAGATGCATGTGTAATCGCTATTGTGTAAAAATCCTTCAGTCACGCAGGATTTACATCAAAAATAAGAATGTAAATTTAGACTCCAACAATGACTCCAGATATTCACTCCAAAAATTTACTTCAATTTTACTCCTAAATTGCTCCACTCCAAGACTCCACTCCATATAGTCTAGTATGCCATATTTATCGGATCTAGAAGGAACAAGGATAAATGTGTCTACTTAAACGGGCATAAATGGACATATATACATTATATATACGTAAAACGTATTGATGGCCGGTATAGCAGCGACCAGTAGATACGAATTGAGCTATAAATAAAACTTCACAGGAATGCCTCCCAGACGGGGTAAGCTAGTGTAGGACAAACACATACTGCGTTGTATTACATAGAACTATGTAGAAATACTATGCAGAAACACAGTAGACATGGCGGAGAACAAAATATCGTCGCAGAACAAAAAACGTCCCGGTGCAAAACACAGTGCTGTTATTGCTTTTGCAATAGTGATAGTAGCTATGCAGATCGAGAATAAATGATAGGGGTTCACTGGATTCTTTTTTGAAAACCAAATAAGATAAGACGTCAAAGTAAACAAATCCGTATTGGAATAGAAATTGTAAATGTTACGTTTCAGTCTTTCAAACAAATATATACATTTTGATAGTATATGAACATGGGACAGATTAGACACCAGAAACAACTGGATTATTTTACCCGTGTCATTACGTGGTCCCGCCTTAATTCCATTAAGCGATGGGAAAGTTTGCATAAGTAGGATTTTATAACGGATATTTCGACAATAAAACACATTTAAAAACATTGTTTATTGAAAAAAATACAATAACCTGTTTAAAATTAAATATGCAATCTTTTTAAGCTGAAATTAAGGTTTTATTTCATACCCCAGCCAACCCCGTTCTCACTTTTTGGAGAAGGGATTGGATGGAGTATGAAAGTTAATACTCGGACCACGTAATGTACGTTTGTCATTGACTGATAAATAGAGACACAAGACCATTGTATGAATTTTCAAATGAGTTTGATAGTATAGTAGTATTAGACACAGATGTGTGTTGGCTATACAAATAAATGGGTAAGCGGGTGGGATACTGTTTGTTTAAAGCAAGTAACGAAAGACGCAATTTAAGCTACGCTTACAAGTATTCTCCCCCACCCCACCACACGCACACTAATCAAGTTTACGTACGTAAAACAGGGAGGATTTGTTTTTATCGCATGTCATAATGAAGGAAGTTAAAGTTATTTGTTGCTGAAGTGGTGTCTATACCGCTTTTCACATAATATATAATACATATTCTTCATTAACTTTCACTGATGTCGAAACATCAAACATACTGAGTTTACTATTACCATGTTTTCATTTTTATTAGATGGAAAGAAATCCAAAACAGCCACACATAATGGACAATGCTACAACAACCGGAACAGTAACTACTGATATATTTACAAAACAGTCGCAAACAGTGGACATTGGTACACCACTCGGGACGGTAACTACTGATATATCTGCAAAACACCCACAAACAAAGGAAATTTCGAAAATACCGACAGCGCCAAAGGTATTTATTAAAATTGTAGAAATCAGTATATATATACATATTGTTTATTGTTTTAAGCCAAATATGGCCCATGAACATGTTTACATAATATATACAAATACATGTTGTTAGATGGCATTTTGTTAGTACATGTACTTAAAATCGCAAAGCATTGCAATACATTCGTTACTATTACGAGAATACTGAAATAATATATAAACTTATGTTTTAGCAAGTTTACGATATGTCGAAATTAATTTGAACCGTAAAATATAACCGAATTTTAAAAGTTATTCATTTAGGACAGATTTTGTTTTATTTGTTGTATTTTCAATTGGAAGTATAAATCGTTATCTTAAAGTGTTAATAACAGTATAAACATATACTACTATCTGTATTTCATGGAATAGAACAGATAGAACAATATAAATAGCCTCGTTTCCGATCAAACTAGGAAGCACGTCAAACTAAATAATTGTTTACTATGTTCCTTATACGCATTTGAAGCAAACTATAACGGGTGGAAACATTGCATGATCAAGAGTTGAAGAACATCTTTGTTTTGGTTTTATTTAACAAATAGCAACACTCAGACTAATTTGACATACGATCAACACATTGTTGTATGATGTTTCATAAAATGGGCCCCTAATATAGATGAATTGTGTTATCGTCATTATCAATTATATTTGAATTAGTCCCTTACCGGAGCAGGATTGTGCCGTGCACATGATGACTGGCCGGTGCTAGGAAGCGTGAGAGGTGTTGCACTCCACATTACCTCTCATGAACAGACTCAATAAAACCGAGACTGCCACTTTTATGTCTTGTTTGTTGCTTTCAAGGGATCCACTTTTCAGTATTTATTTTTAGAAGATACCCGTCCCTAAATATTTCTTTAGAGGCATCATAACTATTGGACTAATTATGTTGATGGTCCTCGAAACTTACGTATGTCCATTGGCGCATATTGCCAAGACGTTTCGGTTGAATAATTTGCGGCGGAGTTACGGAGAGACTTTGACGTTTTTCAACGCTGCTGTTAAGTTATTGCCGTTTATTCGGGGGAGATGCATCGGTTATACATATTTCTTGTTTCCAGATGGCTACCAGCTTTCATTCATAAGCTAACATAAGACACTTGTTTAAAACTTTTGAACAGTAATATTGGTATTAATATGAACATTATACCGTGATTATATATGCCGAAATAACACTCAAAAGACATCAATAGTATATATGCAAATATAATGACACTTATACAAGAGTCACAATTTCGTGCTGCCCTTCCTTTTCTTTATATCGATTCGACCTATCTTAAACCATTACAAGTTATAATGGCTGATAATTTACATTTACATATTCAAGTTTAAGAAAAAAGGGATAAATCCACACAGAGACATAATAACTCACGAAATCACACAGAAGGATCTAGAAAAATCCCCACTATCTCCGATGGCCATTAGAGGAAGCGGTCGTAGACGAGGAGGAGGAAGTGAACGTTGGGGTAAAGGAAGAGGAGGTATGGTTTGAGCCAGTTAACTGTGTATGCTAATGTTTGTTTCTTTCCTTTATCATTCTTTCAATATAGCCGCACAAAACTCATGTATTGCTTGTACATTTTGGATCAAGGCTCATGACTGTTTATGAATAGACGATATATGTGATATATAGTTGAAAGGTTAAATATTATTTTGTGATAAACTATAATTCGTACGTATTTTTTAAAAGAAATAAAGGGAAAAACACTATTCTTTATCAAAATCGGTTTGTAGATAACAATGATACTTGATTATTTACAAATTGAAATATAACATACAGTCACTTCCCTTCAGTTGTTTTAAACATATCGGTGATATTCAATTCAGCGTCCTAACGCACTCTCAAATTTCTTGCTTAATCTATGATTGCATATTTCACATTAAATTTCAAAACCATTCATTGAAGGTTTAGCATCCACGTTTACATGGACGAATGCAGGTGGGACTTCCAGGTTTGCGGGCCGGGGACGAGGTGGGAGAATGGGAGAACATACAAAACACGTACATGAAGGAATAAATGATCCTAGAGAAAAGGCTGTTTTAGCTGCCATGTACGTTACAGAATGAGCAGATATAACATGTTGAACACATTTCCTGCCTTTATGCATGCATTGTCTTACATCCGTGTTTGTCGTTGAAAGGGACGGTTAATAGTTGTACCTGGATATGGTTGTACCTGGATATGGACAAATGTTTTCTTTTGTGTCAAATATGGGAATGTCCGGACACAATAGGCGACTTATCTGCATGTTTTCTGACTGCATGCGTTATGTGTATGTTAAAACTTCCGTAACATTTTACAAAATTCCATCTTGGCTATCCACAGAACTACTTCATTGAAACAGGGATCGAATTTAATATGTTTAGACACTTTCTAAAAAAAGCAAGTGAGAAGGTGTTCTAATCGCTATTTTAACTAAGGTACTTGTATTAATAATTTAAAACCTCAATTTGATAAGGATCGCTATTCATGTAAATAATGACAAGTTCACACGCAGCTAGTTGCAGGAATGTAATATTGTATAATTATACTGATTTATATCCACCTATTTAACTAAGTTAAATAAGTATGTTCAGTGAATAAATGCAGACCGAGATCTAGTGGGTTTATTTCATTACTTGAACAATTTAGCAAGTGCTACCATTTGCTAATTGCAATATGCAAACATCTACTTTCATTTGTAAATTTGAACTCTGTCAAACCACTTGATGAAATATAGTGTGAATAATTTGGTATTAAACTTGAAATATTATAACTACTTAAATGAAATAGTGGCTGCTGGGATAATTAAATAAAAAATAGAAACAAAAAATAAAGTTCCAATATGTTCTGCTGTTGTTCAATAAACATCACAATAGTCTACATAATTTAAACACTTACAGAGAGATTGTCCCGTCCCTGGAACGTCGTCGAAATATTGACAGTGACAAAAACTGGCGCGAGAAAACTCCCATTAATCTTGTGGTTAAAGATCCGACACCAGAGGAGATGGAAAAGACAACAAAAGACACTCTTGATAAATACCTGCTTATACGTGACATTAAGGTGAGAGGTTGCTATGTGTTAACACATTCTATGTGTGAATTTCTATGTGTGAATGTATTTTAAGGTCAGTATATCAAAGCTCAAAATTGCCATGACATGATCCGGTAAAACTTTGTACGAACGATAACTCTTCAAACACTGTAGCCATGCGTGTAGAGTGTCCACAGTAACATAATGACACGTATTTTTGTTTTAGGGTCACTATATCAAATGTCTAGGTTGCCAGAACCCAGTCGACTTGTCGGAGTGACTCTTCCAACACATAAGGACCAATAACTGCCTCATGATAAAAGAAGATATAACAAGAAAAGTCATTGTATACAATATATACTATGACGACGAGCGGCAATAAGAATGAAAAATGTAGAATACATTTGTCTTAATTCATTGCATTGGAATTACAGCATCATGTGTGGTTTGCTTGTGTAAAATTAATAGTGAGTTTTATTTGGTGTAGCAACGTCAGATAACTAAATGGAAAAGCGAAATAAAGATGAAATGTTTTTATTTGAAACTAAACGTCCAATTTAAGCGCTTTGCTATAAGGGCTATTCCATTAAAACATACATGGGATCTTATTATTCAAGACCCACCTTAGTTTGCAAGACCCATCTACAGAATTTAAGTTGGCTAAAATACACCCAACCATAGATTTTATTTATTTATTTATATTGAACTACATGTACATATACATGATATACATTTACATATGAACTACATACAAACATGACAACTGCTTGAAGAACGTAAGTGGTTCTTACGTACCAGGTCCCGGCAATTAAACCTTTCAAAACAGGTGCGCGTTCCTGGTGTTATTTAGCAGCTTACAATTGTGAATAAGCGTTCATCGTAAGCGTTTTCTATGATACAGACTTGCTAAAATAGCAACAGATTATACAGCAATTCATCGAAAAATAAGAATACGAAATGGAAATCACAATTCAAACTATTAATATTCGAGTGATCTTTCTTCTTCTGTCCAACTTGACAAATTTGCGTGACCACTCAATGTCAATATGAAAGCGATCGGTTTAAATCATGCAATCAACCAATGAAATGCGCGCTTTCAAATTGATGAACTTAATCAAGGGAGAGAATTTTCTGATTTTCAACAAATACGTTAAACACAATATAACACGACTTCTGGTTGGATTTTAGTTTGAAAAGTCTGATTGACCCGAGATTGTCCGGGCGGCCTTCGCGGGCATTTTTTACGGCGATGTGTGAAAATATCACTACCTGAAAATCACACCCATGTATAGATGCGTAGATGCGAAATTCGTTTTAAACCACACAGGCATAGAACAACATTTCTATAGGGTTCACCCATAGATTTTTGTTAAATTGCCGTCCTGGGGTCCCGGGTATGTTTTAATGGAATAGCCCTAACCAAGAAAGCGCTAGTTTTGTATAAAGCAAAGACTGGAGGAACTGGACTAAAAAAAATGAGTTTCGGCTGTATGTATTCCGGCTATATGTATTCTTTTGACTATAAATAATGTTCCAATGCACAATTATCAATGATTATATAAAAACACACTCTGAACGTATATAAATAATTACAATTTATATACGGTAATAATATGATGAATGACGATCAAATGTACATATTTTTAAGTTCATGCTGTACAAAAACATTACTGATGTGAACAAATTAAAAATTGTATGTACAACTCAGTGTGTCAGGTCCCTACCAATACTTGAACTTGGATCACTTTTCTCGAAAGAAAAAAGTGTTTCCTTACACTACAGAGATCGCCCAGACATCATAAAAGAGTGTACAAAACTAGGCGTAATTAATAAAGATGTAGATTAAACAAATTCCAAACTAAAACTATCACTGAAGGTTATTAATACCCCTGCAAATGCATACTCCATGACTACATGTATATACGCAGTTACACTTCATACTGATGCTTCTCACAAAGTTTGGGGGAAATCTGTATAGGAACTAGCTTACAAAATATGTTTTCTGAGAAAAATATTCAAGGGGTCAGAACTCACATCAAGAAGTGGTCAGTGACCTGAAGCTCTACTGATAGTTTTTTGATAGCTAGATCAACATTCCTGTGAAGTTTCATGAAAATCTTTCAAGTTCTTTCAGAGGAGTAGTCGCTACAATTGTTTACTATATACCTCTATGTAAACGAAGATGGCCGCAGCAGCCATCATGTTTAATGTCTAATCAAACATTTTCAACAGGGACCAACATCATGTCATGCTGATCATTTTAGAAAAAGTCCCATATCAATATCACTTATAGTTTGCAAGAAGCAATCGCTACGAATTTGTTTTTTAAAAATCTTATTTCAGCCTTGACGGCCATCTTGGATTTCACATCAAAATGTATTTTTGCTAGAATCACTAGACATCATGGGCAACATTCTGTCAAAAAAAAGAAGTTTACGGACGGACAGTTTTTTTAAAATTTATAAGTAGCTTTGGCGGCCATATTGAATTTTCAGATGACCTGAAATTTTGCAAGGATCAACTAGATATCAACAGCAACATTCCTGTGAAGTTTCATGAAACTTCGTCAAGTTTTTTCAGAGGAGTAGTCGCTACAAACATTTACTATATAACTCTATGTAAACAAAGATGGCCGATGGCAGCCATGTTTAACGTCGAATCAAAACAGTTTTCGACAAAGACCAACATCATGTCATGCTGATTATTTCAGAAAAAGTTCCATAACAATATCACTTATAGTTTTCTAGAAGTAGTCGCAACAAACATGTTTTTTTAAATTTATTTTTAGCTTTGGCGCCAGTCTTGCATTTTGCATCAACGTGAGTTTGTACCAGGATCAACTAGACATCATGTAGCTTCATGAAAATCCATGCAGTCATTTCAGAGTATTCTGATCTTTCATCAGTAGGGCTAATAAATGGCCAGGGGAGGCTGTTAATTTATTTTTTGTCATTATTAGGCCTGTACTGGCAATGCCAAAATACATCTTTTCTGAAATTTCAAGGCAATAATTCCTGAATAAAATGATTGTTTCTAATGAGGCAAAAAAACATAGGTCTGTGAAATGCCATGCTCGATGACAGTGTTAGCGAACTGTAATGAGTATTAAAGACAGAATTAAAAGATGAATGCTTTAAACTTGCCTAATTGCAAGTGAAACCCCTCAAATTCATAATCGTGACAGTATGGGTTATGTACGCAAAATGTAGGGGAAACAATGAAGAAACTGCTCACAAACATTCGTCAGAAACTGTGAATCAGAAAATACCACCACACTGAAATACTGACCTGATAAATATCTTCTGTCACCAATGCTATCTCTCCACACGTCACGCAGGATATCACAACAAGGCAGAATACCTTAACACTGGAAATACAAACCACAAAACCATGTAAAGAGCACAAGAAATAAATGAAGCAAACATAATGTGGCAACGATATGTTTTGAAACATCAAACACTGCTGAATAGCGCATAACATATGCCTGTTGCAACAGTGTGTTCTTTCAACCATTGATCAAAGAAATGGCCCTATAATGTTGCAGACTGAGTTTATACGTGTGGATGTAATATGAACCTCGAAATGTGTTCATTGGACATAGATGCCCCAGCTGGCTACAATCAGCGAGGATCATTGACGTGGAATCAATATCAGACCTTTCTTGCCTAAAATAGCAGATTAGCAGACCTGTAAAAGACCTCTTCCCAGTTGAAGATTTTACTGTTTTTTTCCCCAGTTTTAATACCAAAGTGTGGAATATTAACCTGACAAATTTCTTTCACTACTGCTGTCTCTCAACACCTGATGCAGGATACACAACAAGGCAGACTACATTTACACTGGAAAGATAAACCGCAACACCAAAGCGAAGTACCGTAACACTGAAATAGAAAGCATTCAAACTATCAAGATATTATAACAGTAAGCTGTTAGTATACCTATTAAACATCCAGTTGTTTATTTCATCAATCTACACCTACTATAAAACAATGGCCCAAGAGGACCTGTGGACGCTCTACTGGCTAAAGATAAAGTTTACGTGGAAGGGACCATAACTCTTTCACAAAATCATTCAACCAGAACATGGCTGAGATATATGCAACTAGGCTTGGTACAGATCAGACCTGCCAAGTTTCGTTGAATTGCAGTCAGAGGTTCAGGAGAACTAGTCTGTACAAACAGCGTTTTTTCCTTATATAAACGGCACCGATAAACGGACCCGTTCCCAATCGAAAAAACATACAATTTTTCCCAATTTGAAAAAAAAAAAAATTCAAGAAAAAACAATTCCCAATTTCGAGCACGATATTGGCAATGAAAAACCCCGATGCTCTTCCGATATTGATTACCAATCTGATGTTTACAGTCTATCATAACATAGACTATTTAATTGCGCATGTTTATGCCTATAGGGATCTGCGTATTGACAATTGCCTCGATATTCAAGACGTGGCCGGGGTTTTTCGTTTTAATTTTAGCAAATTCTTGCAAACGTTCTGATAATCACGAATACGAAATGTAACGTTCTCTACAAAATGCAACTAAAACCCTCAAAAAAGTAGAAACTCGACGAGAAAAAAAACGAAAAATCAAAAGAATGTGACCGAGAAAATGTACACGCGTAGAAGAAAGGGCGAGATAGGCTCGAATTTCGCGACAGCAAAATGTTTTGTTCATACTGCGTCGAGTTCGCCACCGATGAAAAAGACAAGAAATCGTCATTTGTTCAGGGAAGTAATACTTTTAAATTGGAATCGGTTGTTTTACATGAAAAGGGCGAACTACACAAGAAAGCAGCTTCCCTTAATTCTGCGAAGCAATCAGGACAAAGTAAAAGTATTGCTTCAAAAAATGTTCAGACAATGAACAAACATGCCGACGCATCCTCAACAAAAGCTCTAAGACCATATTCGAGTCGACCCAGATTTGTTTTTAATAAACTTTAAATTGTTTTAATTAGTGTTATTTTATTAAATAATTTGTATTGACCTAGTTGACTTGTAGTTATTCGGATCAGGCTGAGCCAAACAACGTTGTCATCCCTAACGAGGATCACTCGAGAGAATGTTGACACACTCGCTGATGAACAGCAAAAACCTTATTGTAGTCATTTTTAAAATGAAGAAAAACAAACATTAGTTTGTAATTTAGTGTATATCTTTTATTTAATATTTTTCCCAATCGGATCGGACCCGGACTCATTCACAAAATAGTAAATAAATTGCTGATAAAGTTAGGGTATTAAAACCGTTAATTGATCATAACTGGAACACGTCAAGGAAATGTTCAACTCTAGGCTTGGTACTAATCATCCCTGCCAACATTCGTTGAAATCCGACCGTTGGATCAGGAGAGTTAATTGGGATAAAGTTTGTGCATAAAAACGCGGCAATGACAGGTGCAACTAGGCTTGGTACTGATCATCCCCGCCAAGATTCTTTGAAATCCGGCAAAGAGTTCATAAGAGACTAATAACAATTTCAGACTGCACACCGTTCCCGGTTAAAAACTAATATCCCAAATAAACTACAACAAAACTCTAAACGAACGCTCTTACATAATCAACAAATAATTAGTCGTCAACTGAATGCATACATTAATGGTTATAAATAAACAGAATTAAGATTTCACAGCAATGCGTATATAAACATTTGTATGTCATCACTGCGCAAACAACTTTATGTGGTGTCGTTCTGGCAATGCATAGTGTATACATTTAATCCAATACATTTTTTAGAATAGTTTTCGGAATAAACGTTTTTGCGTGACATGGATAAGAAATGATCATTCTTCACTTTAAGTATGTTGTACATTTATAAAAATAAAGTGTATTAGTTACGTCGCAGGACGATGCATATCAGAAATGGACACACTGTTGACGACGTGTATTTCATACTGGTTGGTTCTGCATGCGGAAACACATTTAAACAACAGCAGTACGCCATAGTGTTACATTGATTAAAAGCAGTTCTAAACCTGACAAAATTATTTTTCACATCTAGGATCCATGCTATTTTCTTATGTAAAAGGTTTCCAACTTGTCAACCCTTTGCACTATATAGAGGCCACGTTTTGTTTCTCAAAATAAAGCGTCTCCATGGCCGAATGGTTAACAACGGTGTGTTGTAAACCTTCGCCTCTCGTCGCTGCGGGTTTGAATCCCACTGGGAAGAAGACGTGTCGATTATTACGGATGGCGGGAGGTATACAGTACTGGTTCTACCCAGGAAAAATGGGTTCTACCCAGGAAAAGTGGGTGGTCTGCCTCCACCATAAAAAAAATTCGAAGATCAAATATAACCTTATACTATTGAAAATGACGTAAAACACCATACAAACAAACTCAAAATAAAAATATTCTATTCCAATCTAATAACAACAACATGAACAAGCGTCACGTTATGAAACAATTTTGTAACTGACCTCCTCGCATAGGCACACAAACTACAATTTAAAACAGTAAAATTATAAAGTTTCGCATATTCGTATCTACATGTGTTTACTACGACGACTGTTACTCACTTCGTTGAATGCTGAAACAAAAACTATAACGCGCCCAACAGAAAATATGGCGGAAAAAGGACACCCTCCACGGTTTTTAGTTATTATTTTACTTTAGCTACCAAATACAAAACGAAACGAAAAACAGAAACGTCACTGTAATGTTGGTAAACACACTGCCTTCCCATATTTAACAATGCAGATTGAATAACAAATCAAGTTACTCCCTTATATGGTCAAGCTCTTCCAGTTATACATTACTTTCATGAAACACCTCCCGATTATTAGCGTTGTGAGCAGCGATATCTAAGTCATCTGTATGCACATTATAACAAACTCATAGGCTTATACAAAACTTCCTTGGAATTTTAAAAGAAGAAAACATATTTTACATCGATTCCAAAACGTATACAGAAAATGGAATTCACAATTAACTATGTTCATACACGAGGGGTACAGCAAATTTACGCTTCACTAAGCACTATATACGGTATATGGAATCGCCAATGCGGTCAAACATAATCCCAGTAATAGAGCGTTGTAATGATTTCCAGACACAGAAATAGTTAACTGAATTTACATATTCATGAATAATAACGCTCTATGAAAATCGAAAATGAAGTGTAGCATTTAAGGAACACAGTCAACCAAACACACGCATCGAAACAACACATACAAGGACATATAAGAGGCAAGATATGTGACATCACATACATGAAACGGTTGACAATAGGGCTTCCGCCACGCAATGGTCATGGTAAGTTTTTAATCATACTTAAATAAGGCCGAATTATAGCTAAACTTTATTATTGCTTTTATTATTATTTTTTAACTATTTCAGGGGCCCGTTATTTATGTAACACAGATGTCACCGAAACACCATCATATGTTTGTGTATGATTCTATCAACCATGTTTTAAATACATCCCCGGTAGCCAGAAAACTTATGGGAGATATGTTACATGATCTGGTCAAATATAAAGTTGTCGCCATAGATAACTTTTTAAGTGGGTGTGTATGTTAATGCTATCAATATAATCGAGTAGTTAGTGTGTGTTGTCTCATTGTTTAAAGTAACCTCATTAAATACAAGTGCGTAAAAACCCAAGTAATGTTTTCCGTACACCGTTGAAAGATCCAAATATCGAATTCGAGCCTTAAATTTACATTACATTTAACTATAATATAAATATATTTAATTGAACAGTTTCAGTTATACAATTGCCTTTATTGGTCAGTGTTAGTTTCAACGCTCAATGTAATTACAACTGAGAGAACAGCTGATTTGAGATGATACCAGCTATCCACGACCACTTTAAAATAGTAATATTGCGAATTAAAGCGTAATTGAAAGCGTCTACAATAGGAATGTAAAAATTAGTAACACACATGGATTTTCATGTATCATGATATTAGTTTTGTGTTATATGGAGTCTTGACTACGTTATATACTAAAGGAAAAAAGAAACGCAACTCTTGAGATTTCCGCTATATATTGTATGTAAACTATGCTGCTGTAAATCGAACGATACATGGCTATATTAGATTTTCCTTTCGGAAAAAATGCTAAAACAACATAATTATAGCCTACCTTTCAAAATTTCATTATTGATAGAATATACGTTTTGCTCAAACAAGTGTGCAAACTTAGGATGTCAAATTTGGCAATCATTTAACATTAAAAACAGTACAGAAATAATTTATGTATTCGAACTTGCATACAGTTAATTTGTATCGAAACAAATATAAACGAGATTATCGTGACAACACTATCTCTTCGATCGTTTTAAAAAAATGAATACAACCTTTTCACAACAGATTGTTTGAAGCACTTCAGTTTGCTGAAGACATGGCGATCGACATCCACAAAATCTGGCAGTACTACGGTGAGCTTATGAGCCCCGTGATCCAGGAGGACAGCGTGCCAATTAGTCTACTTAGTGAACCGACGACCGGTAGTAGCAAGGCGGGTTTGATGCTGGTGAAGGTTCTGCAAGATGTTCAAAGAGAGGTGAGTATGATTATAGATTTATCACACACATGAATTCTTACATTCTACATACATATCAAATAAAGCAATACTCGTGTTACAGAGACCAGCGAGCACTGAGATGTTTAATTCCAGCAAGATGAAAATTGGGTTTGGTGGAACTAGTCATATCATGGACAATTACATTTTTTTAAAAGAGCATATCTTCTGTTTATCCTCCGTCAGAATTCCTAGTAACACGTTCAACAGATATAAGGTATCATTCATGCATTAATAACATTATTATTTAACGCATATTCTTTGCAAACACATGTACTAATTGCTGTGGTAAACTTCTTGTTGGTTAGTTTATGATGAAAATGGCATTATACAAAAACGAATCATTTCTGAATTGCAAACATTGAACATAGCTTGTATTTTTTGTGACGATATTTTATTGTTTAAATATGCAAATAACTACATTTTGTTTTAATGGAGACTGACAAAGTACTTAAATTATGTAATTTGTGTACTGATCCACCAACATCAATCAGGTATTTGTGTCCTGTACGGCTGCAAGAATGTAATATATAATTTGTAATTTTCATATTCAAGACATTGTACCGGAAAACAAGAAGTATATTAAACAAACTGACGCCGCAGATGTTTCAAAAGTTGGTGTCGCAGATGCAGTCCTTGCCTATTGATACTGAAGACCGACTGAAGGGTGTTATAGACTTGGTCTTCGAGAAGGTGAGTGCATTGATTATAGTGCTACTTAAAAACCACAGTATAAGATATCACTGAAATACATGGCAAAAAAGTAGTTAACAAATCGAGCAGGAAAAGTAGCATTCAAGGACAAACACACAGAGAAACAAAAGGGCTACCGCATTGGAACGTTCAATGGCAAAAAGGGGGCCGTTTGAGATTAAACCTCACTTCTACCCTATTGTCATCTCAATAAAACGAGACAGTTTAAATGAACATATCCCCACCAGGTTCTCTAACATACAATGCAGTATTAATAGGCATTACAACGCACAAATGATCGTATGTATATGAATAAAAAACTAGAAAGCCAAAAAGCAAGTACTCACTGACTTGAAGCCTGATCAACAAGAGAACAAACCATTAAGGGTACGACAAGACTATATTTAAAACAGGCATCATACGCTACCGTCCTTTGAGGATTTAGGTAGACGTATTCATAGGATTTACAATTATCCTCTCATTGCACAATCAAAGCAGAAAGCATAGCAGTGGCGAATTGTAAATGGGTCAATCTCTAAACATGATGTACTTTGCAAAATGATTGGGTCATAACCTCTTTTGATAAACGTTTTAACAAAAATGAGATATTTAGTCCTATAGAAACCACAGCGTACAAACGCAATGGCATCATAGGTCCGCACTGTACTACAAACAAGGAGCACTGTTTCATTAATTATACAAAATACAACATAAAGGGTGGTGAAGACAGGTTTCCGGCGTGGAACGGTTAGTAGGCAATAAGGCGGCCTACAGGTTAGCTTGAATTTAGTTTATGTGTACACAATCATGGATATTATCCTGTCTTCAGCGCCCAAATAGACAAGCCAATATAAATACAACTACATACCATCAAAAGGAATTAAATGAAGTGGCATTTGTCCAGGCGTAGTAGAATGTCTTGCTTGTACATCTTTCAACTTCACGATGTTAATATTGTATTGTGGTGGAAGTAAACTGCATTTTTACATGTGAAATACAACTTGTGTTGTTGACGAATCTTAGTGACGGGAAAGATTTTGTGGTGAAACACATTAAACCTAGAACTGTGGTGTAGTGAATTTTATATTGAATGAAAGCGCTAAAAAAATGCTTCCAAATACACATGTCCAGGCAATTAAAGTAAATATTACACCAAAGTTTGCTGAATGGTTTGGAATGAGCATAGATGATCATGGACAGTGTGGACTATAACTATACACCAACATTATGTGATTTGTAATCCTAATTTCTTCGACTTTAATCATTAAATTTGCATAAAAACACTCATGGACCCATATGTTGATTGAAATTAGGTGGTTAAAATTAACCCTTGGGCATAAAAAAAGAGTATGATAATGGACCTTTGGAAACGGTCGAAAACGACACATACGAAATGTTGCAGTCTCGGTTTGATTGAGACTGTTCATGAGCGGTAGTGAAATATGCTAGCTACCGCTCACGCCCACTAGCCCCGGGTTGAGCAGAACTCAATATTAATAAAATCAATAGTACAAAATATTAACCATCCCGAAGATGGCATGCATATTGCGGTGGACATGGAGTTTAGTGCTTCGCCATGTCGTGCGGCGTGTGGTCCCAGTATCTAATAAAATTAAATGCCCCGAAGAGCGAAATAAACATAATGGAATTTTGTTGGGAACAGCGGTTATGAAGCCTGCATATCATAAGTAACAATCAAAAGACTAAATTAAAAAGCAGACAACATATCCTATAAGTGGTTAAACAATACCCAGAGCCTTTAATCGGCCGGAGTAGTGGAAAAAAGTTAAGCGAACTTGAAAACATTGTTTACATGGACAATACCTGTACTATAATATAATAAACCAGTTGGCCTGGCACACAACCTGTGTTATGCTTTAATAGCGTAACGTTCTGAGGATACAGTTAATAGTATATACATAAAAAATATTTGTCATAGATTGTAATAAATACTGAAAAGGGGATCCCTTGGAAGCAACAAACACAAGCAAAAGATAAAAGTAGCAGACTATGCCTCCTAGCACCGGCTTAAGCGATATTCTACTTTAAACTTACTTTGCTTGTAAATTCAGTCTGTTGATTGAATTGTGTGATTCCCTTAGGTGTAAGTCTTCGTCAGCTATTCCATTATACGTTTAAAACATATTCTGCCTTTAAACAAAATATATGACAGTTGGACTTTTCCAGATGTTTGTAGATATAACCCCTGTCAGGATTTTGGTTTCTAAGATCTGTTCAATGATGACGTTATCTATGTCTTACTGATGAATGAAGACAAATGAATTCCTCGTTACTGAGACAGATCTTTAGCTGACCTTTGCTCAGATTTGAGAAATGGACAAATGCATGTTTATATCCCTCCTCGATTATTCCTTAACTGCTTGGGATTCGGATGAAACTGAATTTGATTGTGTAGCCTTAGGATAGTTGGAGTTTGAAGGCTTAATTAACATCATTGACTAAATTTATAATTTCAGGCCATCAGTGAACCAAACTTCAGTGTAGCTTATGCCAACATGTGTAGATGTTTGTCTATGGTAAGTTATACCAATATTCATAGGATCTGTGTACTGTCTATACTATGTTGGATACTGGACTTCCTTTTGATCAGTCGGATGGAAATTGCAGGCTGCAAATACTTTTGACATTTCAGTGTTGTATTTTTTGTTACAGTCGCGGCAGCTATACTTGAGCGTATCAATGGAAATATTAACAAATCTATATTTTGTAGGAATATGACTAAGTGAAATACTGGAAGTTCAACATTTTATAGAAATAGGTAAAGCTTATGAATAACACAAAGATAAATTTGGTTTAGATGTATTTTATTTATGTTGCATTTTAGTGCAAAGTCCCGTCTGAAACCAAACCAGGAGAGATGGTAAGATTCCGTGCAATATTGCTGACACAATGTCAGCGAGAGTTCGAGAAAGATAAGTCGTCCAAGCAACTGTTCTTGGAGAAGAGAGGCGAAATAGAGAAGGCTGAGGTAGGAATACTAGTCCAGTAAAAACTATTTTTATGTTGGATACAGCATTTAGCGTAGCTTGTTGGGGCTTTATTTCATCTTCTGCGTAAATATAGTTAGTTTGAAACATATTATTTCAATAAACTATGATGCCATTCTCATAAAAAAGAGTATGATAATGGACAAGATTATAAACATGATAAACTACTATGTAAATATACGGCAACATACGAAAAAACATTGGAACAAAAGATAAAGCTTATAGACCTGTGATTCCACCAGTGTTTTCCGTTCTGTGTTAACAGACAGGAGGTCTATACCATTAAAACATTCAGTGGACCTAAAGAAGGCACTTTTGAAATCGAACACCCACGCATAGATGCAAAAATGTGTTTAAAGAACCAAATTTTCGGAAAATAAGCTTCATCCATATATGTTGCTTTCCTGGGGTCCCAGGTATGTTTTAAAGGAATAGCCCAGATGAGACATACAAATCATTTCTATTCATAACATTGCCATTTTGAATCACCTTCATATTTAGGATGTTCTGAATCGAAGTTGGAAACATTACCAGTAAGTTCTGAAAGTATTCAGCATTTCGAAAATATTTAGTTACAGTTAAGGAAAGTAGAATTCATTTTTTCTTTTAGGAGTCGAAAAAAGAAGAATTGAGACAGATATTACAATTTGAAGAAGCAAAAGCAAAGAGACGGTATTTAGGAAATATAAGGTATGTGTTGAGAACATTGAGTGTTTTGTATTATTCCGAATCTATAGTTTATGATCAGGAAACATGTGACGTCTGCCAATGGAAAATGTGTACAAGATATGTTACTGTATGAAAAACAAATTGATAGTCAATGTAACAACTTTATATTAAAGATCATCAAAATGTAACAGTCAGAGATATTTATTTTAAGTAAGCCTTTTAAGGAACTGTTGGCAATGTTGGATGTTGTTGGCATTTATAATCTTTCAGTACAGGCAAATTGGACTTGTATACAGGATTGATAGCGACTTTCAAAACTCAAATACCGTTAGTTTTATAACTCAGACCTAACTTCCCTTTGTTAAAATGTATTTGTCAGATAATTTTATTTGGAAAAATGTTTTTAAAAGAACAAATGGGATTTTAAAAAAATACTTTCTAGAATAGACTATATATTTCCTACATTGCAAATTGTAATGCATTCTCTAAGAATGCTGATGGTACCTTCCAACTGACTACAATTTAAGCAATATGTCTTCTTAACCACTCTTTAGGACTGGAATTTGTATGCCCACTCGCGAAATATCTAACTTGAATTCCGGTTTGAAGCTGGTAGTCTTGGCAAAAGTTTTCCTTAAAATCCCAGTTTACCTTAATTGCCTAGGAAAAGCACCAGATTGATGACACAGGGAAACGTTAATATTGTCTTGATGTCTTAAAAAAAACGCTCACAAAATCCATTTTTCCTCCATTTCAGATTCATAGGAGAATTATTTAAACTGAAGATGATGACTGAAAATATTATGCATGATTGTGTGTTCATCTTATTACGAACAAAGGATCCAGACAATCTGGAATGTTTATGTACGTTATTGACTACGATAGGAAGGCAGTTGGATACCGACAAGGCCAAGGTATGATGGTTTACACCTACAAGGTCGGAGAGTAAATATAAAGTAGTTGCTTCTTTGCAGCTGCTCATAATTAGAGTGGTATAGTTGCAGCGTTTCTTTGTTAAACATGTCTAACCTAGGTATTCGGAGTAGATTTGAGCTTAAACCGTAGTGTACAAGTACGCGGGATAAAAATCTGTCTATATTGACACCTTCATTACCTCCACAATATCTTATCTTGGTAGAAACTAATATTGCATGATATGTTTCTAAAAACGGGATTTCTGATTCTGTTTTTCCTATTATTGTTTTTAGCTCAAGAGCCAGCAGATCTTATGGGATGGCGAGTTTTCCGTCGTCCGTCGTCCGTCCGTCCGTCGTCTGTCCTTCTGTTAACTGTTAACTCGTTTAGACGATGGGGCCTTAATTTGTCATCCAATATTTAATTTTTTTTGATGGTGTTGCGGCCCCTTGACAACTTACTTTTAAATTTCTTGTCGGCTTTGTTGGATTTCGACGAAATTTGGCAGGAAGCATCGGTAAGATGTCTTGTTGTGCATATCATGCTTTTGTTCCATGTCGCTGATTTATGACGGAGTTATGGCCCTTTGACATTTTTACTTTAAATTTCTTGTTGGCGCTACTCTTCCTAAACAGCTTGTTGGATTTCTACAAAATGTGGCAGGAAGTCTCAGTATGATGTCTATATCAATGACATATTGGACAAGTTCGAAAACCAGCTAGATATTGTTAGTAACAACAGAATTATGGTCCTTGATTTGTTGAAAAATGCTATATTGTATTTTCCTTTGTTAAATCTGTAGTTACTAAAGAAATATAAAAAAAACGACAGGGAAAGTAGCATTCAAGGAGGACAGTCAACTACAAAACACAGAAACAAACACGCAAACACACAAACAAGAAGGCAAAGGTAATAATAAATGCAAACGACTTCACAAACACAAAAGGTTTGACAATAGGGCTACCGCCTTGGAACGGTCAGTGGCACAGTAGGTCACGGGGGGTTTAAACCGGTTCTAGGGTGCACCAAACCTCACACTTACCCTACTGTCATCCCATTTAAACAGGACATTGTAAATAAAGAAATCCCCGCCATGATCTTATCTCTTACCAACAAGGCAGCATCAATAGGCAATATAAGCAAAACACAAATATGCTCGTGTAAATATAATACAAAAAAAACAATAGCCTAGAAAGCCACAATGAAGGTACTCAGTGACATGGCAGAAGCCAGAGCAACAAGAGAACAAACCATTAAGGGCACGACAAGAAAGATCATAGACAAACATCAAACGCCACCTTCCCAATGGGCTTTAGGTAGGCGTCATCATAAGGTCCAAAGCCTGTCCTAAATTTGATCTTTACCATATTTGTTTAGAATGTTAATACAAAAAAACACACACATTTTTATGAAATTTCATTCATGGAAGAAAGTGGGACAAATTAAAAAAAAATACCCATGCCAGAGTAGACACAGCAGACTTATTACCCATGATTACCAGGCGAGCGATCTAAGGCCACCCTAGCCCTCTTGTTTTTGCAATGTTTTAAAAGAAGTACTGATTATAATTTTATGTCGACAACCCTTGATACAAGAGCCGTTTTAGCCAGTAGAGTGTCCACAGGCCCTTTTGGTCCTCTTGTTTAATGCGCGTTTTTGGTTGACAGTGTTCTGTGAATGGTACATTTCCTATTTGTCTTTTATACCTATATTTATAGAAACATTATATATCTTTCTCGCAGCCAAATTTACTGGAATAGTGTTTACATCAACAACTTCTAACTGTAATCATCATCGTTTTATTATTTATAATAACATACTTCAAGGAGACGATTTAGGGATGCTTACATGTATTACTATTTGCAGACGATATCATTTTAGTTTTAGAATCCGAGAAGGTTGTACAGGATGGTTTAGAATTACTTAAAGATTTATTTGACAAGTTGTGTTTAACAAACAGTTAATGTGAACAAATTTGAGGTTGTTATCTTTAAGAAAAGTGGTAAAATTCGAAAATATGTTCGTTTTAAGCATAATATTTAGAAAGAGTAGATACATTTAGCTAGTATATTGGACACGTTTTTATCACGTTGATCCTTTATTGATGCATGGGATACCTTAGGACAAACGCTTAAAGCAATGTTTAAACCTAACAATTTATCTATATAAATTTATATACATTTACATATAATGCGGTAAGCCATTTGACCTATTTGTAATACATTATGCAGCAGAAATCTGATGTTACATGTATGTTTATCCACTTAAACGTGTACATTTACAATTTTACAAAACCTTGTTAGGTGTTAACATCCACACTCCAAACATGTTATTTATGGTGAGCTAGGTAAACTGCTTACGATGCAACACAAATGTATTTCAATGATAACATATTTGTTTGAGATGTTGAGATGCAGCGATTCTAAATATGTAAATCTTACTTACAGGATTATACAAGCTAGGCCAAACTATCAAAATGAATCAGTTTGGTTAAACCAAGGTGTCGAACATTACAATGCATAACATGTTTATTTAAGCAACTGTTAAAGTATTATTTTACGCATAACACGGTGCGAAAAAAACAATAATTTAACTAGAGCTAAAAGCTGTATTAAACTATTTTCCGATTATGGCTTAAACAAATGTTCAGACAAAATTACATAAATGCGGTTTTATTATGCAATAATACGATTAAGAATCTCACAGATTAGATATCGAGAAAATGCCGTTTGCAAAAAAAACCCACATATGTTGATTGATTGAATGGTGTTTTACGCCATTTTCCTCACATTTTAGGCTATATAAGAGAAGTGTGAGTATATTTTGTCAACTGCAGTGTTATTCCTAAAAAAATAACATACTTTCAAAAACGTTATTTACATTTCTTCAAAGTACTCTCTAGTAGGTGGTGGTATACAAGGTTTTAAGCGTTTTTTTCACACCAGGAATGCATTTTGATACTGCAGTTTAGGTACCCAACGTAGCCACTGGTAACTTTTTGACCCAAGGGACTTTCAATCTGGATATTACTTCCTTGTAATATATTTCATTCAATAGTGGTAAAAGGAAATAGTCACATGGGGCAAGGTAATCTAGCCCATTGGGACGGTGGCGTTTGATGTTTGGCCATGATCTTTTTTGTCGTGCCCTTAATGGTGTATTCTCTTACTGCTCTGGCTTCTGCCAAGTCATTGAGTACCTTCATTGTGGCTTTCTAGGCTATTGTATTTTTGTATTATATTTACACGTTCATATTTGTGTTTTACTTATATTGCCTATTGATGCTGCCTTGTTGGTTAGAGATTTGATCATGGCGGGGATTTCTTTATTTACACTGTCCTGTTTTAATGGGATGACAGTAGGGTAAGTGTGAGGTTTGGTGCACCCTAGAACCGGTTTAAACCCCCAGTGGCCTACTTTGCCACTGACCGTTCCAAGGCGGTAGCCCTATTGTCAACCCTTTTGTGTTTGTGATGTCGTTTGCATTCTTTATTACTTTTGCCTTTTCCTTTGTCTGTTTGCGTGTTTGTGTTTGTTTTTTGTGGTTGACTCGTCCTTGAATGCTGCTTTCCCTGTCCGATATTTTCATCCTTTTTTGTAATATATTTCTTTCAATAGTGGAAAAAGAAAATAGTCACATGGGGCAAGGTAAACATTGTAAGGTCCTACCGGGAGTAAAATTACTTTTCCTGTTCCAGAAACAGTCACAACAGCCACTTTGTATGCTGGAGTGTTTTCATTGAACTGAACAATGTGACGGGGTCTTGTTTTGGGGGCTTTGCTTCAGGAAGTAAGCTCATAGCTCATAGCTTCTACACAACGTTGTCCCATTATAACTTTGGATTGAACCCTTTCTTAAAAATGCACGCCAGCCGCTGAAAATTTTCCTCAACATTTTCCTTAAAATGAGAAGGTCCCTGAACATAAAGCGAGCATCTTCGATTAAACTGTTTTTGATTAACAGCACGCCATACTTGGTGCTGTTGCTAACTGGAAACCAGATATTGTGTCATAATTGACAGACTCTTGCCCGGCCTTGAATTGTATTCACCCAGTACTAAACAGCACGATTATCAACCACAATTTAACAATGACTAGCCTGTTTCAAATTGTCATAGGTTTGGATTGCGTGGTGGCAGACAACCCACTTTATCCTGGGTGAAACCAGTTCTGTATATTTCCCACATTCGTCAGAATTGCCACTTTCTCACTTGTAAGTCCACATCCCAGTTGCGGTGAGGAGCGAATATTCCCATTAAATGAATGAAAATACCACTTATGTAACACTTTAGTAGAAGAACTTGATTTATACTTGAATGCCCCATTTATTCTGATCTTAAAAGTCGGGTTTATAAACCATATTACTGCAAACACCCACAAATTAAACAAATTATATAATAAATGAAACAGTAAAATGCTTAAAGAAATAAGTTAATGTATATACGAGGACTGTTCAAATAATACGCGGACTTTTCGATAAACAAAAATTCGATACCGTGTCTAATTACGTTGCAATTAATGATATATTAGGGCGAAAACCCCATCTACGGAGTAGTCCAAAATGTGTCTGTAGTTCATAACTGCATTTCGGGAATGGCTAAATAAACAGAAAATCGTCTGCAAAAACACACAAAACTAATATAGCATTGTTACTGGCATTCCAAAATTACAATAAAAAATTACTATGAAATTTTATGAATATTGAACAAGGAGAACTATGATAAATATAAATAGGTAGACGAACACTTCTTTGCTTTTTAGTTGAAATTGACGACGTCAGAAAAAATCACGGAGCACTAAAATGTTAATAAAATATTAAAGAATAGGAACTTGTAATGAAATAAAAATAAATACTGAAAGGGTGATCCCTTGGAAGCAACAAACACAAATAAGTTTAATACAAGAATGACAAAAACATACATTTTTAAAATGTTACATATTTTCTTCAAAGTATATATGCCAATTAAAAATACCGATAAATGTTCAATAAACATGTCTTTTGGAATGACATTTGTTTTCTAAATATTTCGAATAGTTATGCTAATCTCGATCGAATTCTCTTTCCGAAGCTATGATATACTTCTAAAACATGATTATTCAACAATGCTGTAAAATATTTATTTAATGCAAACCATGAATAATATATTAATCTAATTAAATAACAATTACATCTGTTATTTCTAGCATTTTTCATCATTTATGACGTTAGGTTGTTATTGGTTTTCACGGCGACGCCATAGCACACAAATGACGTGGTGGCTACAAAAAACTCGTATTCTCGTATTTCTTGAAATCTGTTTCAAATATTTTATAATATTTACTGATATGAAAGTGAAAATGTAAACCTTTATTGCTATATAATATAATTTACTCAATTTATGTCTCGAAATCTGTTTCAAATATTTTATAATATTTACTGATATGAGAGTGAAAATGTAAACCTTTATTGCTATATAATATAATATACTCGATTTATACAAGTGTAATAACTATTACAAATGTCCACGTACTGTTTGAACGGCCCTCGTATACACAGCTTTCCTGAAGAGAAATTATATGTTCTATTTGTAATTATGCGGAATGTCATACTTCCTTAGCTTGCATGAGATATGGGAAGTATTTATACTATTGACGTATTTATTCATTTGTTGATGTACTCTTTTTGAAATAATTGTTTTTATGTTTTTTCTTTAATCTACAAATATCATTGTTGTTTTTCGTTTCGACAAGAAATTGACATGATGCTTTATGTTTAAGCAAATATTAAATCGAATGGTACACAATAACTAGTAACATCTGTGCTATATTTTCAAGAATAGGACTAGAACTGTAACCTACGTCTTGAACTCACTATTTGCAGTAAAATAAGCATTCGTTATTATGCATTTTAGCCGTATCTCTAATCAAGCGCGAAATACACAAAAGAACGAGAATAGTATTGACATTTTCTTAGGTGGGTACTTAGGACTTTTGATTAGTATATAAGTATATATATATTTATTTACCTTGGAAAACTGAAATAAATGTCTTGTCTTGGCAACTATATGTTGCATCTATTTTTAAACAGTAAATTAAAGCAGTTGCTTTCATATGTATTGGAACATTTATAACTATAGTTTCGTGACATCATTTAGTTTTGAATGTGCACTATCTTGAGTAGGTTTTATGCTGTGAAATGTGTCAAATACACTTATATACACCGTTTTATACACTTGTATATTGCTTTTAAATGATATGCTAAAGGTCCCGTGTTAGTAAGAACAAATTATTTTAGTGTGTGCTAATATACAAGCTTTCATACAAACGTGACATCAGTATAGATATGTATAGGTACGTCTGAATTCGTCTTTTCCCGGTAATTCATATAAACAGAAGTAAACACATGTAGTTAGGGGCAAATATACATAAAGACATAATGTATGTAAAGTAGGCGGGTCTAATAACGTTGGTTTGATAAACCGTAATTGATTTATTAAATCTCTTATTCGACTTTTCAGATAAAAACGGTGTAGAAAATAAATTAAATTTTGGATATTTTTAGGGATAGCGTTATCTATTTATTGCATACACTGTACTGCTTCCTTACTGAGATTGATTTGAATGAATCTGTCTTGAATGTGCATGAATACATATAATTATTTATAATTTCAAAATGTATTTAGTCTTAATGGAATTTGGTTTCATTTGATTATATTCAATATTGATTTTATCTATAAACTCTTCGAAGTAAGCAATATACATTTCCTTGCTGGTAACACGTATATACATGTTTCTGTTTTTATTGCAGCCTAGAATGGACCAGTACTTCAATCAAATGAGAAAGATTTCAAATGAAAAGAAAACACCATTTACAGTTCGATTTTTGCTACAAGATGTAATGGACTTAAGAGCAGTAAGTATGCCTTTTTAAGGATATGGCCTTAGAGTCATATTTACTTTTATTGCATTCCCACCCACTCTTCTTAATTTCTTAATACTAACAATTTACAGTAGCATGTATACAAACTAATTATACTAATATATATTTTGAACGAAGGCTACACCCATTATATTGTTCCTTTCCCGATCTGTTTGACGAGGTATATGTCTTTATGTTTCCCGAGCAACTTCTTATGGGGTATATGTGTTTCAACTTATTCGTTTTTATCTCTACTGGCCAATGGCCAGCAGAGCTAATGGGATGCTGTGTTTTCCGTCGTCCGTCCGGCCTTCATTTTCTATCTGATCTTTACCAAACGTTAACAGATTGTTAATATCAATAAAAGCTCGGACAAGTTTGAAAACCAGCCAGATCGGAACAGTAACAGCGGAGTTATGGCCCTTGATTTAGTTAAAAATGCTATATTTTGTCTCGTTAATACGATAGGGCATTCCATTTTCATCCTATCTTTACTAATCGTTATCAGAATGTTAATATCGATAAAAGCTCGGACAAGTTCGAAAACCAGCCAGATCGGATCATTTACAGTGGAGTTATGGCCCTTGATTTTCTGAAATATGCTATATTTTGGCCTCATTAAGACAAAAGGCTCATTTGGCCGGATTTCAGTGAAACTTTCAGGGATGATCAGTACCAAGCCTAGTTGTACATATCGTCGCCGTGTTCCAGTTGAATGATTTTGGCGGAGTTATGGCCCTTTAAAGGTTTTAATACACAAACTTTGTCCTGACTAGTTCTACTGAACCCCTTGCCGGATTTAACCAAAACCTTTTAGGGATAATCAGTTCCTGGTCTAGTTGTGCAGATCATCGCCATGTTCCGGTTGAATGATTTTTTGGCAGAGTTATGGCCCTTTAAAGGTTTTAATACCCAAACGTTTTCTGGACTAGTTCTCCTGAACCCCTCTCCAGATTTCAATGCAACTTTGCAGGGAATATCAGCACCAAGCCTAATTGTGCATATCATCATCGCGTTCCGGTTTACAGATTTTTGGCGGAGTTGTGGCCATTTTTTTTTTTTTTGATTTTCCGAGCTACTTCTCCTGAACCCCTGGTTGGATTTCAACGAAACTTGACAAACTTGACAAGGATGATCAATATCAAGCGTAGTTGTGCATATCATCGACAAATTCCGGTTCAATGATTTTTGTCAGAGTAATGGCCCTTTAAAGGTTTTAATAGACAAACGTTGTCCAGATTAGTCTCTTCTGAACTCCTTTCCGGATTTCAACGAATCTTCGTGGGGATGATCAGTACCAAGCCTAGTTGTACCTCTCATTGCCGTGCTGTGGTTGAATGAATTTTGGCAGAGTTATAACCTCTTAAAGGTTTTAATACACTTAAAGGTTTTAATACACTAGTTGAACTTCTCGCTGGATTTGAGCGAAACTTGGGAGGGATGATCAGTAACAAGCTTAGCTGCGTATGTCATCGCCATGTTCCAGTTGAATGATTTTGGAAAGAGGTATGTCCCCTTATACATAAACTTTATCTTTAGCCAGTAGAGCGTCCACAGGCCCTCTTGCGCCTCTTGTTCTACTCGAGTTTAGGACTTTAATATTCGTAATCATTGTATACCTAAAAAGCTACTTCATCAGTGCTACCGTTACCATAAACTTCGTAAAACCTTTGCAAAATTGTATTACTTTAAGATGGCTAAATAAAGAAACAACCAGATTTAGTAATGACATTTTATCTTATTTCCATTCCTTTATATGTACATATAAAAGTATGTATCATAATCAAAGCAAAACAGTACATATGTAAGTTGAGTGGCTAAATGGTCACAAATTCAATGTTAGGAAAACCCCGGAGATATGCATTTACTAATTGATAACAATGACAGCTGCACATATATTTATGGCAACAATGACAGCTGCTAAGCCACAATCTGACATGTGATAACAATGACAGCTGCAAAATCACAACCTGTCAAGTGGTAACAGCTGCAAACCCACATACCGCCATGTGATACCAATGACGATTGAAAACCACTAACTGTCATGTGATAACAATAACAGCTGCAAAACACACCGCCATGTGATAACAGTACCAGCTGCAATAAATATAATCCACAAGCTGCATGTGATAACTATAACAGCTGCAGAAATCCCGAAGCGGCATGTACTCCCAAGGACAAGAAGGTTATAACACAATATGTACCGTTGCTAAGATTTTGGTTAAGGTTTTTGTTAAGGTTTTGGTTAAGATTTGCGTTAAAGTTTTGGTTAAGGTTTGCGTTAAATTCTTAACTGTTTTGTTCTTTGGAGTAGACAGTTCAAATTTCGTATATAAACGAATTCTTATTCCAGTGATCCTGAGTCAAGGTCAGTGGTCTCTTAAATACATGTACCGTCTCCTAAGTAAATGTTTTAAAGTGCGTTAAATTCTTATAACGTTTTTGTTCTTTGCACCAGAGTGTTCAAATTGCATATATAACCTCCTTGTCATTGTCCTTCTTAATGCCAATAACTTCCAGCTCTCCAACTGACCATGGGTCGGACTCAATGCCACATCCAGGCCTCAAACTGACCCTGTGTGAAGGTCAGTGGTCTCTTAAATACATGTACTGTTTCCCAATTTCACAATACATATACCATCTCCAAATTGTATTACATTTAACTGTGAAGTGCAGCGTTACAGATTTCATATCTAAACTCAAACTCACTGGACATAATACTTGTTATTTTAATGACTTCCAGCCACTGAACTGACCAATAGTAGCAGTGGACATTACATTAATTATAATATGCACTGACATTTTCTGATATGTTTAGATTAAAAAACAATGAAATTTGACAAGAACCACATACGCTTTTCACTTGACAGCCACTGATAAGCTGTACAGATTAAAATGTAAACACATGGACTTTTTCATTGCTATATATATCGAGGGTTCAGTGCAGAACTATTGTGTTCAGTGCTGAACTGGTGTTTCTCCTTCTTTATTCACATGTAGTTACAATAGCTTTGCACTGACCCCTCGATATCCAAAATGTGTAAAGATTCTGGAAATAAATATGTTTAAACCAAACAATTAATTGCAGAAAATGTGTTTGTTTGTAGGGTGTTTTACGTCATTTTCAACACATGTAAGGTTATATATGACGGTCGATTTATTTTGGTGGAGGCAGACCACCCACTTTTCCTGGGTAGAACCAGTACTGTACACCTCCCCCATCCGTAGGAATCGAATTTTCCTGACTTAATTCAGAAAAAAAAAATAAAAAAAAAAAAAATTGAAAAAAAAATAAATATTTTAATGACAATAATGATTCAGTGACAATGACAATAAAGACAATTTTATATTTAAAGGTTTAGCACTTAAAATGTTTAATGTTGACAAACATTACACAACAACCAAGTAAGCTAAAATAATTCTTCTATTTGAAGGGACTCTGTTACTTTGAGCTTATAAAACAAACACAAACTAATTAAGTTGTTATACATGCGGTCCCATGTATTGGAGTCTATTTGATAATAAGAGTAGGGCGGGTTCCTGGATTCCTATGTATCCCTCCCCTGTCTCTGGTGTGGCTGTAAAAAACCTATAATGTGTTGATGAGCCGTTCAAGAACATTTAATTTGATTCAGTTCAAAAATTTATAGAAAATAAATACATGATAAAATTGTAATGTTTAATGTATTGACAAATGCTTTAAAAATGCTTAATATGGTTTAAAAATGTGTGATTAAACCTCTTTGATAGAATAACGATTTGAAAAAAGACCATGTCGGAGTTTTTATACTCAAACCTGACCTTTCAAACTATTTCTTGCATCACAAGCAGATACCAGCATTAATTTGTGATGACATGTTCATGATAAAACAGGATATATGCTTAGATTAAAATGTCAGTTTGTGAGAGCAAAAGTCTCTGTGTAACATGATACTTCCCAATTATAATAGTGGATATTTTTACAGGCTAAACGTGTTCAATATGAAATTAACATTTTAAAGGGACACTGTTTATAAGTAAAGCCTATATTTAGCATAATGAAGTAACAAGCTGATATAAACACACGTCTATTTTTTTGACCGAATCTGTCTATGGAATGGCAATGTCTGTCCATTCATCAATATTTGCATTTAGCTCCTTTTATCGAAAACTATGATTGCTACCCTTTTGAATGCAGACAAAGGTACTTGATGTTTCATAAACCCTCGATTTTATCAATATGAAGGTCATTTGAAACATGTTTGGTGGACACGTCACTTTAGGCGAGACACCATATTGGTCGCAACTCGTGTTTATACACTAAACCAAATTGCTAAGTACCAACCTAAAAATATGTCAATACTATTCTCACTGTTTTGTGTATTTTGAGCTTGATTAGAGATACGGTTAAACTGCAAAATAACGAGTGTAAATCGTCTGCTCTGATTGCATGAACATATTTTAAAACTTTTAAGTCAATGTGTTTTCTTAGAAATAAGTTATAACACTTATACAACTGGGTAAATAGGATTTTATTAAGTACTTCGAATTAGTGAAGCTTTCGATGTTCCTAATTCTAAGATGTGCCAGTTGAAATTATGTTGACATCATATTTTACTAGCATTACCACTACAAATGCGTTTGCAAAAGAAATTTTCGAAATATTTAATGTTAACGCAGAATTACAGTTACTTGAATTTCAAACAATATTCAATTTAAAGGGTGGTACTTTAAGATTATCCATATTTCATTTTTTTTATAGACGGAAAATCTGCGATAAATGGGTCAAATTTATATGTTTTTTTCTATTATTACATACCAATTTTAAGAATTTTATATCTTTAAGCGATCTTTGACTCATGTTATGTGTTTTATCAGTACATTTCATGTTTTCATATAAAGGGAGGGTAACTCTCAAAAGAAGTAACCATTTAAACAAAAAATAATTTTTTTACAAACTATGGGTCAAAACAAAATTCTTATCATATATCTATTCTAAAATATATTTAAAATAAGAAAATAAGTTAAGATACAAAAGTTGATACTTAGAAATTGTGTTCAGTGTATATATAGCCATAAATACCAAAAAGGCGTCAGTCCATTCTCTCAGGTTAGCTATTGACTTTGGTCTATGTGGCCTGGTAGATATTTGCCCGTAAGTGTCAATCACTATCCTGGAACTGCCTTCATCTGTGATCTCGTTGCGTTTTAATAGCATTGCTAGATTAACCATATGTTTTTGCAAATATCATTTGTTACATTAAAATGTTGGTACATGCCTCGTCAGATCATCATCTGCGCATCGAATCTGGGGAGGGGCAAACTCTGATATCTGGTTCAAACCATGAGGTGGTGTTTGATTCACCTCATATTTTTCCCCGATTGCAGCACCCCTAATATTCAACATCCCCGAATCCGCCGGCAACTCATCTTTATTAGCTCCTTCATTCTGTGCGAGGGTTACCCGCTCAGGTGGTGGAGATCGGGTTATAGGGCCCTGATCAGAAACTCTGTTTTGCGTTCTACCACGAGTAGTCCGCTGACTCTTTCGCTGTTCTCGACGCCGTTTAACCCTTGCCTTTGGCATGTCAACCAGCGGTCTTTACCGCCTAAATAATAGTTATATGTGTGAATAAAAAACTCTAAATGTGGTTCTTTTAACAACAAATGCTGTTGGTAAGAATCACACGTCCGATATATTTACTCGAAAGAAGTTCGACATTTAATTATCGTTTTATTTAGTACTGAAATAAATCTGGACTATTTTACAGAAATAGTCTTTCTGATCGTAACCCTGATCTTCTTTACAAATAGAATATCACAACCTGACTTCTATGGTGACGTGATTTACAAACTTCGTCAGATCCTTGGTCATGATCACTTTCATACTATCTTTGTTAAACTTGTTTAAAAGGTTTATCAAAAAAGGTTATGACCCTATCATTTTCCAATGCACAGCATGCTTGGTGGTGGACCCATTAACAGTTCGCCACTATGCTTTCATGACCGGACAGGCTGTGTACCCTATGATGGCGTATAACTAAAGCCCAAAAGGACGATGACGTTTGATGTTTGTCTGCACTCTTGCCTTGTCGTGCCCTCAATGGTTTGTTCTCTGTTGCTCTGGCTTCTTCCAAGTCATTGTGTATCGTCCTTGTGGATTTCTAGGCTATTTATATATACACGAGCATCTTTGTGTTTTACTTATATTGTCTATTAATGCTGCCTTGTTGGTTAGAGAATAGTTCATGGGGTGATTTCTTCATTTACACTGTCCCGTTGTATTGGGATGACAGTAGGGTAAGTGTGAGGTTTGGTACACCCTATAATCTGGTTTAAACCCCCAGCGGTCTTGTTTGTCAATGACCGTTCCAAGGCCGTCGTCCTGAATGCTACTTTTCCAGTTCGATTTGTATATCTACTTTTAATAGACATTTGATCATTAGTCAAATGTACATGAAACAGTAAATGAAGGAAACACGTTTAAATAATTATTGCAATACAAACAAATAGTATTGAGTGTGTTTGCTTTATAAGCATTTTAGAAAATTTATATCTATCTAAGTAGTGTAGTTTTGATTTAATTTCGAAAATGATAACAAGAAGTAAAAGCAACAACATCAACAACAAAATATAATCAAGTAGACTGCTTTGAAATGGCTAATAATTTTGTTCAAGTAGGTATAAGAGTCCAACAAGAATGTAGCATTCACAGAACACAGTTAACCAAAAACACGCATACATAACAAACATTACAAAAAGATACCCCGTATGCTACACCAAAAACACAAAAGAGTTGAAAATAGGGGTACCGCCTTGGAATGGTCAGTGACAAAAGTCGTAAACCAGGTACTATATGACACCAAACCTCACTCTTACCCTATTGTCATCCAAATAAAACGGGACAGTGTAAGTACATAAATCCCCAACAGACTACTTCCTCTAACAAACTAGGCGGAATTAATAGGTAAAATGAATATAACATAAATATGATATTTAAATATAAAAACGAACAAACGCATAGAAAGCTACGAAGCAAGCAATACCTTTCAACACTTGGATAGACATCATAGGGTCCAAGATCTGTGCGGCCATTGCACAATCAAAGAGAAAAGCATATAGTCGCAGTGGTAAGCACAATGATAGGGTCATAACCTAGTTTGATAACGTTCTAACAAGTTTAATAAAGATTGTATGAAAGTGAGAATGACCAAGGATCTTACGAAGTTTTTAAAGCACGTACATGTGACCATAGAAGTCAGCTTTTGATAGTCCTTGTCGCAGAAGAGTTCTTAACTTACCTTGATATTTTAAAAGTAGATCAGGGTTACGGCAACACAAGTTTACTTTTTTTTTTCTAAGTGTATGGTAACGGTAGTAGCTTTGTAGTTGCTATTTAGTTATTTATAAGTTACGAACAAGCAAGGTTTTACGCAAGCGTAAAATAGCTGCCGAGAGACAAGAAGTTAACATAATAATACATCAAGTCACGGGTGTTAAAACAATATTGAAAACAATAAATGTTGTCACGGAGACATAAACACGCAACGACCGTTTTTCTTACATTCTTCCCGATTTTTACCATCGGTTCTTCCTACCAAGAATTTTAAATCAATGTGGGCGACTTCGCTTCTTTCTTTTCAAATACCTTGACATGCCTTAAATATTGATTACAATTCACCCTTGTAACACGACGTGCTATAAGTACACGTGTAAGGGATACGTGTGCGTTAGCATGTACATTACAACATATATAAACTGTTCACTGTTACCATGTGTAATTATAAGATCGCGTTATCAAAGTGAACAATGTAAAGGAACTTTTGCTACCTTACCATTAGAAATAATGAAAACAATAATAATGAAAATAAAAAAATAAAGAAGAAGGAAATCAGCAGGCTTGAACCCTACCTTCCTCGGTACTAACATGACGCCTCAATCAACTACGCTATAGAGGCTAGTGAATGTTTCGTCGCTAATATACATATAACAAAAATGATAACATGCTACATTTCAGTAGACTGGTTTACGAAAACGTCATTTCAGCAAGTGAAATGGTAACCTTTCAACATTACAAAATATGTGTTTATACCATTCAAGTTTTTCAGACGAGTTTTCTAGAAATTCAAGTTGAAAAGCATGCTTATCGCAACTACTTGAGTAACACTCTGTTAACCATACACCGATATTAAACCAAACCTATATAAGGATCAAGTCCTTAACTGGACTACAAGCTCTAGAAAATTGTATAAATTGATACAACATAAGCCCATAAGAATATGATCGGGAACCTTCGGATTATCGTTCGGTTGCTGTAACGACTGCGCTAACGGGCCGGACAATTCTTCATTAATTTACATGTTGGAAGTCTATGAAATTATATTATATTACTCTCAAAAGTTGCTTCTGTATTATATTTGATCTATATGTAATTACTCCTCCTGAAACGGAAAAAATAACATTGAATAGTCCTATTACAGATATATTGCCAGACCTACTGAAAAGGGTGCAATTGAGTGTTGACTAAATGTATTTTTTGCTCTTGCAGAATAAATGGATACCTAGACATACAAACGACAACGTCCCCAAAACGATAGACCAGATCCACAAGGAGGCACAACAAGAAGCTCAAGAGAAGGCCATGATGACACAACAAAATATAGTACAGCAGAATGCTAAAACAGGAACTGCTGGCGGTAAAGTTTTCAAATTGTTGACATTGTGGCTAAGGAAATAGATATATATATTTAAATGCCTGTTGTGTTTTAAAACGTTGTATTTGGATATGTTTTGGCATTCGTTGATCAACATCTTAAATAGTCATACAGTCATCATCATATAAACGATGATCCAGCTCTCTCAATGACGAGGTTATTACTTTCTTAGTGTTGTTTGGAGAAAGTTGAATTTCAGGTCAGTATGAGAGGATGTTGTTGATTTGCAGTTTGCTGTTAAGATGTCCAAATTAACTTTTGAATCGAATATGCCATGGAAAAAGCTTATTGTTCTAATTTGTATGTGTCACAATATATGAAATAGTCTATATACTTTGTGTACACATGCTTACTGTTTTATATTTTTATTAAGCGAATTTTGTGGTCCACTACTACACATAGTGATGAAAATCCATTTACAATTTGGATTATCTTAATATACTTAACGCCATTAAAAGTGCAATTGTTTATTTCCAAGATTGATTGTAGTGTTATGTACCTGTTAGAATTATCCACAATCTCTATACATCTGGTGACCGATCAAATTCATGTATTGAAAGAAGTAAATTGGAATTATGCAATCGATCTTGGAGACATTTGAATTAAAAATGAACACAAAATAAATAAAACTTGCGCTTTTAATGGCGTTAAATATATTTGAAAACTTTACAGGTCGTCGGGTTCCACCCGATGTTATGAGAAGCGGTGTTGGTACTGAAAGGGGGAATATTGATGGTTCCAGAACTGGTCTCCAGTCTGTAAATAGGCCAATAGATCCCTCAAAAATGAAATTCGCAAAGGTCAGATAGTTTATTGTTCCATACGATAACGATGTACATCTGTTAAAGCTTCATATTGTGATGTATTAGTATAAGTAGATATCCTTTTTTTCATCAATTTATATGTATTACAATAGTAAATATTGTATTAAAAGGAGTGAAGAAAACATAATTGAATCTATTGCATAGAACTGCTTCAATGCTGCAGATAAATAGGATGTTGTATTCCATATTACAGTAATATGACTTCTAAAACTGTTTGTCGTAGTTGCATTTATTTCATTATTCATAATTTCAGCAAAATGTAGCTATTGACATAAACCAGCTATGTGCAGCAGCTGGCTTGACATCACGGTTTGTCGGATGGGGACGAGGTAGTACTGCAGCATCAAATAGGTGATCGTCTCTCTTGTACTAAATTGTAATCAACATTTTACACACTGTGTAAGATCCTTGTTCATAATCACTTTCATACAACCTTTATAAAACTTGTTAACAAGTTTACCAATAGAGGTTATGACCCTATTATTTTGCAACGCAATGCATATTTAGTGGTTGTCCTTTTATAGTTCGCCACTATGCCTTCCTCTTGTGCGATGACGGGACAGATTGTGGACCCTATGATGACGTCTACGGAAATACTCACAGGGCGGTAGCGTTTGATGTTTGTCTTAAATGTTGTACGAGTATTGTCGTACCCTTAACGGTTTGTTCTCTTGTTGTCATTCAGCTTTGTGACTTTCTACGTTTTTGTTTTTTTATATTAAATACACGCAGTTCATATATGTTTTATGTTCTGTAATGCAAGGCTGTGTACTCTCTGCAAAATAATTTATGTCCATTTATGTTAATGATTTTGCAAAGAACTCGGTAGTTTAAACCTGCGTGCTACTATGCCTGATGAACTAATGATATGCACAAAAATGCTAGAAAAAGTGCACAAATTGTAAACTAAATGACGTAAGTGTGTAAACGAGACACAGGTTATTTTTTTCAGGACAAAACAGACATACGACATAAACTACAAATACATTGTCTTTTGATTCAATGATCATGCTGATATGAATATGACTTAAAAAGATAGCAAAATCAGCCCTTATAACTATCTTTACATTTGTTGTGCTGGTTGAATGACACGTTGTGTGGATACGAAATTGATTATTGGAGAGCACTGTAATGACAACACAATTTCTTTTTAAACTTTATTTTAATAGATACGGCAAATAAATTCGGCGTGGCATGTATTTTTTTACCAATATCTACTAAAACTTTAGCAGTATAACAGTTTAGCCGCTTTCTGGCCCTATCCATTGCAACAGAGTTGTTAGAATAAAGCCATGAAAGTCTAGGAAGTATTTGAGACCAAATAACAACCACATCAGGTAAATTGACCCTAAAACACTCGGCAAGAAGCCTAACATGCTTTCTAAGAACATTTAAAATGTATTTTTGAAATTGATTATGTTGTAGAACCGGTTCTCTGAAATAGATCTGGCACCTTGGGACAAAATGAGCTTAAGGCTCTTAAGGTCTTAAATAAAGCAGAAATGTATTCTCTAGGCGTAACAAAATATGGCCCAATCATTTCATTTGGAGGAGACCTTGGAACTATATATTTTATTGTATTTTCACAGTTTTCATTTTAGTCATATAAACTGAGAAAAAAAATCATGAACAGTAACGTTTGTCAATGTGACAAAACATCACATCTTACACTTTATTTCCTACATATGTTGAAGATTACTTCCTAAAAAGTATCATCCTTACGTCTTAGAATGACTTTCATAAGACGCTTTTATATGTCAAAACCCTGTCTTAATAGACCCTGCACTGGCTTAGTTTACCAAGTACTGAGTACTTGCTTTGTGGCTTTCTATGTGTTTTTTTATATCTTAGGTATACATAATACATGTATTTGTTATACTTATATTGCTATTACTGCTGCCTTGTTTGTGAGAGGATACAGCTTAGCGGGATCTCTTTACTTGAACAGTCCAGTTTATTATGGATGACAATAGATAGTGTAATAGTGGGATGTGGCGCACCCTAGAACCTGGGTGAACCCCTACTAACCGTTCCAAGGTGGTACCCGTATTGTCAACCTTTTTGTGATTGTGGTGTCGCATACTTTGCTCTCGTTTTTCCTGGTGATTGTTGTTTGTTATGAATGCGTTTTTTTGGTTGAATGTATTCTATGAATACTACATGCTCTGTTCGACGTTTTGTGTATAACACATGCAAATGGATACGTAATCTATATACTCTACTAGAACTTCAGAAGATCATCTCTTCTGATTACACTCACACCTGTCTCAATTTGAGAGAGTCTCTGGAATCCGTTAGGGAAAAATCTGTGACTACCGATACGTTTGTTGACAGTCATTTCACTATTATGTCATTGGTATTTAGGAGAAGTACTTGTCAGGATGGTTTACATTATGCATGCATAAGGTTTGCAGAGAAACGTTAAATAGAATATATATAAATGACGAAAAGGATTTCAGCTAGGGTATTTACGTTTTCATAATTAAATGTTTCCGGTCATCCTTAGATTAAGGAAGAAGTAAAATATTTACACATTTTTAACTTGTCTTAAAATTAAATGCTGATAATGAAGAACACTTACTGATAGAAACAAAGTGATTCAGACAAAACGTGTTTTGATGGGTAATCTTAAGCCCTCCCATTTCCAACTCTCATTATCTTCCCACATACAACCCAACAATTTAAACTTTTTTGTTCTGAAAATCATTTCATCAGTGAACATGTATATTTTAAACACTGAGTATTATATATAGAGTTTAATTAACATTGTTGAAGTGATACGAGAAATAATTCCCGAGTGAGAAAGATTCTTGCGATATAGAAACGAGTGCGTTTTCGCACGAGTTTCTATATCGCAAGAATATTTCTCACTAGTGAATTATTTTCCGTATCACGACAAAAAGGTTAAATAAACTATATAATATATATTCTGTGATGAATTTCTTTCCAATCGTCTTTTGACACAAGTATTCCTTCTTCTGTCACTCCTTTGGCGACAGCGCGGAGTAATATCATGACGTCAATTTGTGACGTAATATCCCGACGTCTGTCGTTTAGTTCGTAACATTTGGCTACTGTGCTATCTTGCACACTAGACGAGATAGCACAGTAGAGGAAGGGATATGTTATAGATTTTCTCAAACTGGGAAATTTCTATAATTCATCACAGAATATATAATATATTATATTTATTCGGATTAAAGTTGTCACCAATTTATGAATTTTCCAAATTATCGCTCTTAATTTCCAATGATTATGATCATATTTTCCAAAAGGTAATATAATACACCGACTCGACATGGATGTTATCGATACTTATGTTTCAGTATGCGTGTGAATCATAGGTAGTAAACAATAAAAGTTACACATGTATATTTAGAACGACGGGTTCAAGTCAGTCTGTGAACGGTAGTTGCAGGGATAGTAGTCGAGGTCGGCAGGAGGAGGAACCCACGACACCCGCATCTGCTGTTGTGAAGGAGCTGACATCAGAGGAGATGGAGAAGAAAACCAAAGCTATCATGGACGAGTACCTGTATGTACAGGACATTGAGGTGAAATTATCTAGCGCACTATTTGTGGCTATAAATTAGAATACCGCTTAATCCTGTACTAGTGGACGTGATATCACAGTGGACGTGATAGTTGTTGCATATCTGCTAGTTGTGTCTATTGTTTGTGTTGTGTTGCTTCCATGGGATTCCCGTTGCAGTATGTATTACCATATATATATAGAAACTTTGTCATAGTTTGTGTATACATTTAATAAGTGATGAGAAGGGGATCCCTTGAAAGCAACAAACACAAACAATAGACAAAACTAGCAGAGGTGCAACACATATCATGTCCACTAGCACCGGCTTAAGCGGTATTCTAATTTATAGCCACAAATAGTGGGCTTGATGATCCCAAAGAAGCAGTAAGTAAAACACTGACTTGTAGTCGGGGCGACGTTTTTTAGCCGCCACACAGCACGGCGCAAAAGTTCATGTGAATGCCAAGGCTGTTTAAAGTACGATATATGCAAGTACTTTGAAGACCTTTTTTCAAATCCTTGGATTTTAGGACCGGTCAGTGACGTCAACCTTGCTTGTCGGTTATTACTAAATGGTTAATGAAGTAAATGTTAAACTGAGAACTTCAAATTGATAAAACCCTGATCTACCCTGACCTATATTTAGGACAGTTTATCATGTAGTAATCTGCAAATTGTATTTCACTGTTAATAATTATATCACAAGTATGCGTACTGGTACAGGTACATTATGTTTTCCTTTATTTCAGGAGGCTGTAGAATGTGTAAAGGAACTTTCGCCATTAAACCATCATCAGCTTGTTTATAATTCCATTAACCATGTACTGGAGAGGTCTGTTACTGCCAGAAAGCAGACTGGACATTTACTACATGATCTTATTAAAGACAAGCACATCTCGGTTGATAGTTACTTGAAAGGGTGGGTGTTTCATTTTGTTTTATCTCATTCCATACGTATTTGAATGTGTTTATCTTGGACAATGTATTTTGTGTTGAATTTTGTTTTTTCTTCTTACATATATAAAAAAATATATACTCCATCTTACATATATAAAAAAACATACTGTTACTTCTGCATTCATTTTAATGTTAAACTTGTCTAAATTGTTTCCAGTTTTGATATAAAGTGACTATACTTGCAATATTATTCCTAAAATAATAACTAGGATGTAGGGAGTTTTTTTTTTATGTACGTTACCTTGAATATTTAACCGTTTTTCGGATATTCAGGATATTCTTACACATATAGATCACAAATGGCAGCTCGAAAACATGAAAGCATACGTTTATCTACACTTGTTTGCATATAAAAACTGTTTCCGGTTACACACAGGCTGTTAGAAGTACTGGAGACTGCTGAAGACATGGAGATCGCCATTCCCAATATCTGGAAGTACTACGCCGAGCTGATTAGTCCCATGGTTCAGGACGGCAGTATACCACTATGTTTCCTCAAGGATGCGTGTCAGCCGTTGATCGCCAATAACAAGGCAGGTGTACTGTTGGCAAAAATTCTGCACGATGCTAGTCAGAGAGAGGTGGATCGATTATACAACTGATATTATAAGAAATTACTAAACAGTTGATTGGTAGTTCACATCAACTTGTGTTGTGAAATAGCCTTAATCGTATCTCTACTTGCAAAGTGTATGTATTGTTTCCATATATGCACTAACTGGGCCAGTTGCTTTGCGAATCAACAAGCAGCTAATAACCTAGAAAGGGCAGTCATTGAAACGCACTAGCAACACACTATTTCTCCTTAGATATTGAACCATACTTTCGTGGTAGTTAAGCTTTCCCTGTAAAGACCAGACCAGCCAGTTTATGTGAAGACCTGTCGTCTATCCATAATCTTTTTTTTATAATCGCTACTCAGAAAAAAAACCTATATGAATGTGTATTAAACGGACAATTCTTCATATGTCGAATTGGCCCAAAACTAAGTTAATATGTCTGCTATGGTCAAGATATCGACCATATCTCAAAGGAAAAGTATTCGGACCAGACTTCCAAGATGGCCGCTAGTTGCTATCTTTCTTTTTTACATATTCCTACATGTGAAACTTGACAGGACAAAGTGCATGCTATGTTTTGCTGGTCTGAAATGAAATTCAAGTTTCTGCAAAATCTCAGATAACATGGCTACCAAGACCGAAATAGGAGTTGGTGAAAAAACAGGAGTTGTGCCTACCCACAATATATTTTATTTTGTTCTCTATTCTGAACAAATACTTACCAGTCATATAGCTAGACTAGCTGTACTGTTTTCCAGCTCGTTTAACCATCCTCGATAAGTTTGTGGAATAGCTTGCCCGAAGAAATTCATAAATCTAATATTTAAGGATGTTCAAGTTTAAAGAACTTCAATTATTATTCAAAGTTCCGCTAGTACCTGTCTACTTTTTAGGTGGCACAAGATCACTTTCTATCCTACGGCACAAGATCACTTTCTATCCTACATGCTCGTATTCGAAACCGTTGTAGTGATTTAAATTATGATTTATACATAAATCACCAACTTGTGTTGTGAAATAGCCTTAATCGTATCGCTATGATTTATACATAAATCACCAACTTGTGTTGTGAAATAGCCTTAATGGTATCGCTATGATTTATAATAAATCACCAACTTGTGTTGTGAAATAGCCTTAATGGTATCGCTATGATTTATACATAAATCACCAACTTGTGTTGTGAAATAGCCTTAAAATGAATGCGGAGATGAAAAGATGATGCAGAGCATTATTTGTTCAAATGTAATGTGTATAAACATGATAAATGCGTACTTGTTTTAAGTATAAGTGTCGATAAGCTGTGTAATGGTCAAAACGTGTTAAAAGACCATGAAAACGAATTACTTTTTCTAACAGTACAAAGCTTTATAAAGAACACCAAACATTCCTCGAAATAGATATAAAACTCATCCAGCTCATCCAACACATCTGACTCTCTCATTTAATTCTCAGTTTATGTTTCACCGTTTACATATAATTGTATGTTTTATAAAAATGAAAGGCTCAGTAGAATGACAACATATTCTTTAACAAAATAGAAATTAGTGTTAAACACTTAGCAGTAGCTGTAGTATGGGTCTACCCAGGAAAAGTGGGTGGTCTGCCTCCACCACAAAAAAATCGACCGTCATAAATAACTTATATGTGTTGAAAATTACGTAAAACATCATACAAACAAACAAACAAACAAACAAACTATAGTGTGCACAGATAAGTTTAAGTAGGAAGGAACGTAACTAATGTTGTAAGAACTTGTGGCTGGACACAATTGTATATTTGGCAATAACATATTGTTTAAACCTTCATTGATGTAGGACCTTCCTCAGTGTATGTACGGATTGCATTGTGTCCGACCAAAATTATACCATAAGGCATACTTCCTTTTTAGTCAGATACCATATATTGTCATTAACATTTCGTCAAACTTTCTACCAATAAACTAGTGTTACTGATTGATGAAGGAAGAACGGTGATTGCCCATTGTATTGGGTAATCTATATTATTTCATTATTTCCATGTTCAGGGTCACAAGAAGATTGCCAGGTTGTGGTTGGAATCTGGTCTACGGTGGTCTGAATTTGTACCTAAAAATGAAGTGGACCAGTTCCTAATTGATCAGGTATGTAGAATAGTATGTGTAAATGTTGTACTGAAGTTGCTTTGAGAAAGCCTGACGCACTTATTGTTGTGTTGTTAGGTTTAATGCAGTGTTTGCAAGTTGTATGCGTTTTTTTTAAAAAAAAAAGAGAAATCTTTACATTTTGAGATAAATTAATATAATTGTTTTTTACTTGTCATACTTGTATTAATTTTCACTTGTCAGGCGTGTATTGGTTTTTACTTGTCACATGCATTTTGGTTTTTACTTGTCACGTGTGTTTTTCTTTTTACTTGTCACACGTGTACCACCCTTACTAGTATATTATCTGTTGTATAGAAACTGGAATTTTCTACATGTGACGACAGTATACCAGTCACACCAACTACAGATCTTTCATTTACTGCAATATCAGAGAAACTTCATGAGCTCATTGTGGTAAATAAGGCTGACAACGAGGAGGTGATTGATTGGATAGAAACCAATGTGGATGAACCCACGACAAAACAACCCAAATTTATTCGAGCATTAATGAGTGCGGTGTGTTACAGTGCAGTCCAAGGTAAAGATGTAGTAAATTTCTCAGTTTCTATTTTATTGGCTCTTTTGGCTGTATTAGGAGATTAGAAACAAAACACATATTCCCTAATTGACTTAGTTTAAATGTATTATTAAAAGTTGTTTACGGTATAAAACATATTCTATAATTGGCTCTATCTACATTATTTTGTAATACAAGAGTTATTTTAGGGCGCACACAATTATCTTTCAAAATGTGTTATAATATTACATTTAGTTATGGCATAAACATGCGGCGTAAACATGGGTTTATCTTAAATGTATTACAATATGAGATGTATAAAGTGCATAACATATATCCGATATATAATCATTGAAGAAGGATTAAAAAAAACACGAAAGCTTGCAGCAAGAAACAGATTATATAAATATGTTGAAATTGACAAATAATGCACGAATCCATTTAAAATCATTTTTAAATTTTAATATACTGCAATCATGATTAACATAATAACATATACAGTGCTTGTTCTAAAGATAAGATTAAAGAGCATTATGATAGCAGTGCCTTTTACTGTGATTGTCTGCGTTTTCATGTAGCACCTTATAAACTTGATAGCAAAAGGCCATGACATATTATTATTTTTATAATGACGTAGATTATCCACATTTTTTGAATGATTTACTAGTTTTTTCTATTAAACATGTTATGCATGTCGTGTATATGTTTTTTCCGCGACGTTTTATGAAGTCAGATAACGTTCAGTATAATAAACACTGAGGAACTTCTTATTGCCTTTTCTCATGTTTCTTAATCAGTCAGTGCATAATAAAGCGTAATTGATCAGGTCACCCTTCTATCAAACAGACATGTACATATCTGCATGGTAATGGTACATTTTCTTGCATACCCGATAAGGCTATCCACGTTTTACACGGGGGATTGAAAGTCTTATCTTTATAAGTAAAGATAAAAGGCACGCGCGCACCAACATCCGGTATGCAAGGAAACATGCAAAACGTTAGTAGCTGGCGGCGTCAACGCTCAACATGTCTCTGATATGCAAGAACAAGAATCTATCATGGGTATTCGGTTCAGATAGGGAATTTCAACCCTCGGTATAAGTGTTTTAATCGAAACCTCGGCAGAGCCTCGGTTCCGATAAAAACACTTATACCTCGGGTTGGAATTCCCTATCTTCACCGGATACCCATGAAAGATTCTTATAATCTGACTGGCTCTATTGCCAATAGCAAACCAAGTGGAATGGAACCTGTTAAAACATCGATAACCACACAATTGCATTTTCTCTTTATCAGATAGATATGCTTATGGTGTCCTCTTTCTGTGTAGGTGACAAGGGAAAAGAGAGGGTAGAACCAAAAGATCTCAAAAGCAGGTATGACCTGTTACGGAAGTACTTGGATCACCAACACAACTCAGAACTACAAGGTTTATATGCTCTACAGGCCTTAGTTACAAATTTAGGACACCCGCCAGGTATGTATAGGGTTTATTTGACACATAAAAGCCTTATACAAGTCCACCTGTACGGCCAATGTACGGCTGATTAAATTACCATATTGTTCATAAAGGATGACAAGACGTGTATGTAGTTATCGGCAAGTCCGAAAAACCTTAATAATAAGTACAATAATTGTATATGTTATTTATTTAAATAGAAGCGCATTTATTTGTTTAGGTATGTAATATACATGCTGTGTTGATTCATCCAGTTCATTTGTAATTTTGATCCTGTCTTGTTCAGTTTTCAGGTGTATTGCCGAATAAGTTTGATACTATATAGTTCCTTGTGTATTGTACGCATATTGCGCACTATGTTTCATACTTTCTAGTGTGTTTTGTATTGCAGACATATTGCGGACTATATTTGATTATGTCGTGTTCAGTTTGCAAAACAGGCATATTGCGTTTTTATTGCAGTTGTATTGCGGACTGTTTCATACTATCTTGTTCATATTGTATTGCAGGTGTATTGCTGACTATATTTGATTATATCTGGTCTATTTTGTATTTTATATGTATTGCGGACTTTGTTTCATACCATTTTCTTTATTTTGTATTGCTGGTGTATTGCGAACTGTATTTGATTCTATCTTGTTTATTTTGTATTGCAGGCATTATGCATTCTATATTTGATTCTATCTTTTTTATTTTGTATTGCAGATGTATTGCGGAATATATTTGATTCAATCTTGTTTATTTTGTATTGCAGGTGTATTGCGGACGATGTTTGTATTTCTTATTTTGTATTGAAGGTGTACTGATGATTGTATTTGATTCTATCTTGTTTATTTTGTATTGCAGGTGTATTGCGGACAATGCATGTACATTTTGTATTGCAGGTGTATTGCGGACTATATTTGATTATATCTTGTTTATTTTATATTACAGGTGTTTTGCGGACAATGTTTGATTATATCTTATACATTTTGTATTGCAGGTGTATTGCAGACTATATTTGATTCAATCTTTTTTATTTTGTATTTCAGGTGTATTGCGGACAATGTTTGATTATATGTTGTACATTTTGTATTACAGGTGTATTGCGGACTATGTTTGATACATTATACGATGAGGACATTATATCAGAGGATGTATTTATTCACTGGGAGAAATCTGCCGATGAGCCAGCTGGAAAAGGGGCGGCGCTAAAACAAGTTGTACAGTTTTTTAGATGGTTAGAAGAAGCCGAGGAAGATTGCTGAGAGTAACTTCTCCGTTCGGTTGCTTTAAATATAGAATCGTATTGATCATCATTTTCCTCAGTGTACATTTTATGCGCATCAACATGTAAAATCGACTACACCAGTGGATTTACTAATGTGTCATTGTGTTTGTTATGACACTTGCTGCTGATGACTGTTTATATGTTTTTATACATATTACTACAACTTATAAAAAACAAAATAAAAATAATAATAATAATAATAATACAAAATAAAATAATAATAATTTATATCAAATAATGTTTTGTTGTTACGACGAAGTGATAGAGTAGCTATAATTCCTTATCAAACAAAAGTAGATATAAAAGTCAAACAGGAAATTTAGCATTCGCGGATACTTTCTGGTACTTACACTTTAAGGTAGTATTTATTCGAGAAAAGAATGTTATATAAGAATGAAAATGGACGAAACCATATTTTGGATTGTGACGCAAATGAATTTTGTAGGTAAACGAAACGACGGGACTTGAAATACAATCGTAGTTATGAGGAACACATTATATGGCGACACACATGTGGTCGACATACCTGTTTTAGTGGCGACACGCATGTGGTCGACATACCTGTTTTAGTGGCGACACACATGTGGTCGACATACATGTTTTAGTGGCGACACGCATGTGGTCGACATACCTGTTTTAGTGTTGACACGCATGTGGTCGACATACCTATTTTAGTGGTGACACACATGTTGTCGACATACCTGTTTTAGTGTTGACATACATGTGGTCGACATACCTATTTTAGTGGTGACACACATGTGGTCGACATACCTGTTTTAGTGGTGACACACATGTGGTCGACATACCTGTTTTAGTGGCGACACACATGCGGTCGACATACCTGTTTTAGTGGCGACACACATGCGGTCGACATACCTATTTTAGTGGTGACACACATGTGGTCGACATATCTATTTTAGTGGCGACACACATGTGGTCGACATACCTATTTTAGTGGTGACACGCATGTGGTCGACATACCTGTTTTAGTGGCGACACACGTGTGGTCGACATACCTGTTTTAGTGGCGACACACATGTGGTCGACATACCTGTTTTAGTGGCGACACACATGTGGTTGACATACCTGTTTTAGTGGTGAAGTACGACTCCACAAGTTGATGAACTAATGACATGGATGACCTAAATATTTGTAAACAGCGGTCATAAACCAACATTTGATTTATTATAAGGTAGTATTATCGCGATGCTTTTGTATTGTGGTGGGAAAATGACACTCGAATGTAGCCATACGTTTGATCTATACTTATTTTACGCAAACATATTGGTAATTGTTTTCAAATATGTTTATTAAATGAAGATTATTTCAAAGTTACTGTTTTCTATGAGTTTCATTTTATTCCTTGAGTAGGAAATATGTGCTTATCAGTTGAAGGATAAACGAGAAAGAGTAGTGCCACGGCATATTAAAACAAAAACTGGAGACAATATTTAGCAAACCTTGAACTCATGTTAAATCGGTTACTTTAGACTACTTTTCTAATGGATTAATGGAACAGTTAATGTGTTATTGATAGATGTTTGTCAAATATGTAGGAATGCTTTCGACGAGTCTAACACTATCACGAAGTCATTAAATATGTGTAATACTATCACGAAGTCATCAAATATGTTGATGGACCAGTTCATTATTTCATCGTTTTGTCAGTTGTAATTATGTACAGAACCGACAATGATATTTAAAAAAAAGAAAAATCTACTTATCAGTTATTCTGATCAAGTGTTACTGGAATGAGATTTTACAGCTCGTATTTGTATTATTTAAATAATTTAAATACTTAAAAGTAGTTATAACAGTCAAACCGGAAAGGCTGCATTCAAGGAACCCAGCCAGTCAAAATCACGGATCGAAACAAACAGCATTTGTAAGGATAACTAGAGGCAATGAATTGACACACTGGCACATCAGGTTCCTGGATGTACCAAACCTCACGCTTGCCGTATTGTCATGCCGATTAATGGACCAGTATAAATAAACCCCCCCAGGCTATAACCTCTTAAGCAACTAGAAAGTGTGATTAGGCCATATAAGTATAACTTAAATGTGATTATATATATATGAAAAAAAAGCCTAAAGCAAGACTATTACTCACTGACTTGGCAGAAATCAGAGCAGAAAGAGGCATAAAGGGCACACAAGACAAGATTGGAGAAACAAATTAAACCTTTCCACCCATTTCAATATTTATGTAGACGTCATCATAGGTGCCACAAGCGGTCTGGTCGTCGCACAATCAAAGAGAAAAGCATAGTGTCGTACTGTAATTGAGTCAATAACTAAACATGTTGTGCGTTATGAAATAATGGGGTTATAACCGCTTTGGATAAACGTCCCAACAAGTTAAATAAAGAGTGTATGAAAGTAATCTAAGAAATTTGTACAGTTTTAAACGATATTGATCATGGGAAATTTAGCTAAAGGAGTATAACGTTTTATAAGCAAAATCATTTAGGAAAAACGTTAGGGGACGACTCACGGACTAAATGCGGTGACAATGACTCACAATGAGCCTTAGGAGCAGGAGCTAAACAGATACACGTATAGCCTGTCAAGAATATTGCAAAAGGTAAAAAGTGTTTAGATTGTCGACAAATCTAAGTTTTCCGTGGTATCTGGCCATTTCGAAGTAAGTGAATGATTGTGTACTATGTTAACAATGAGCTATCGGATCATGATTATAATGGTTCATATAAGGCAATGGTGGATGTCAAAAAATAACCACATTACAATTTAAACGAACAGCCCAGACTCTCCAACAGGTAGACTTACACAAATTGCTAGTCGTCAGCTGTCTATCTGACAATGTACAAAAGGTCCATTTGTTTTCACATACATGACATTGCTGTTCCTGGCACAGAACACATGCATGGTAGTTAAAAGTCATATTTCACTGTTTTAATATATATGTCATTGATACGATCCTAGAACTTTAGTCGGTAGGATTAATATTGATGGTGCAAATATGACAATAAATAACAGGCATAATTCGTGGTATGTAAGACGTTTACGGGTCAGCTGTAAACGTCAGCTGTACTCAACATCTTTTTTCATAGAAATTGCATGCTATGATTTGTAGCTCAAACAAAGGAATAACCTGTTATCAGTTAGTGTTACACCAAAGATCTTCTACAGTAAGATTTGCATCGTATGGTAATTGTCATTTATATAATTTGTCTACTAGATATTCCATGGCATGAGCTCAGTTTATGCTTTTAAAAAATTATTCAGATAATAGTATCAGGCGCAGAAAACTAAATTTTAAATTAATCTAATTTGAAGAAAAAGTCGATGATAGATGTATGACGTCATCCATGTGCAATCGCTAATTATCTTGAGCCAAATTATAGGTATGCTGCTGTATTTTGACATGCATAGTCTGTGTTATAAATCGCAGATGAATATGAATCACGTTTTTAAAGAAACTTACCCGCCAAATAACGGTAAAATTACACTAAAAACGTTTTTCAAAACTCTCTCCAGATATTCAGGGAATATAATAATATACCTTTAGATTAAAGGTATAGTTTTTTCACGTGTTCCTAAAATGCCCGTGTTTGATTATGTGTGAAATGAATTGTTTCCCTGATGTTCAATATTCAGCATGGACGACGCATGGGGTAATGAGTCTGCTACTTTTATTTCTTGTTTGTGTTTGTTGCTTCCAAGGGATCCCCTTGTGTTGTACTTTACATTACCTCTCATAAACAGACTCAATAAAACCAAGTCTGCTACGTAAAAAGTCGCCCCGACTACAAATCAGTGGTTTAATTACTTACCGGTCCTTTGGGATCATTAAGCCCGACTTTGTGACTTTAAAGTAGAATATCGCTTAAGCCGGTGCTAGGAGGTGTGAGAGATGTTGCACTTTGCATTACCCCTCATGAACAGACGCAATAAAATCGAGTCTCCTACTTTTATCTCAAGTTTGTGTTTGTTGCTTCCAAGGGATCCACTTTCAGTATTTATTGACATTCATAATAGCGTTTGTTTAGTGCTGTGTGGCTGCCGTAAAAAGTCGCACCGACTTCAAATCAGTAGAGTATTATTACTTACTGGTCCTTTGGGCTCATCAAGCCCGATCTTTGTGGCTTCAGAGTAGAATATCGTTTAAGCCGGTGCTAGGTGGCGTGTGAGGTGTTGCACTTCACATTACCTCTCATGAACAGACTCAGTAAACCCGAGTCTGCTACTTTTATCTCTTGTTTGTGTTTGTTGCTTCATACTACTCTTTAACAAACATGGACCATATAATGAACGTAATTAACGTCAAATCGGATTCATATTATTTGTAGCTCGGACAGTGGTGTAACATAGCGAACTTCAAGTAAACGACCAAACGACTTCACGAGTTCTAATACAAACTGGCGCCGTATAAAAGGTCCGTTGACAACATTTAAGCGAAACTTTGCGCGAAACGCAGGGGTAATATATAATAAATAGAACTTTACATTTGTGACTGTGTATTTTTACTTTAATATTATAATATCCTCATATTCTAGTACTGTATTCAACTTGTTTATTAAAGTCAATAATACACAATCACTCAAGTTTATATCCTCTATATAAATAAATAAATACTATTTATTATATATAAACGAGAATGTGTCACGTAGTGTAAAAGCAGGGCAGGTATATTGAGAACGTTTATTAACCTGCTGTGTAATCCAACTTGGATGGCGATGCGGTTCTAGCTTCGCTTCTAACAGGTGCCGAAGTCCATTCCACATTTGGTTTTTGAATAAAGTAGGAACTGCTCTACTCTTCTACACTGGCACTCAACACAGGCCCCGAACGCACGATCTCGGGAATAAGATCTCTCTCGCTTTACCGATGACACCATTGTTTTATTCTGTTTGTTTTTTCAGTGTATAACATAAAGGATGCGGTCAATTAAACCCTTCAGTTTTCTCTTATGCGATGACCGGAAAACCTTGTGGGACTCCATGATTGCCCCTTCTGCCACTCTGAAAGGGGAGGTTGGGGCATGAAACCTCATCCCTCGGGTTTTCTGGTCGTACCCTATATTGTTTTTCTCTTTGACCGGAACTGCTATCGTTTCCTAGTTTCCCTGGATGTGGACTTTATTTTAGAGATTTCTGTTGGATGGGGTGAACTTTTATTTCCCCCCTCTTGTCAATTTGAGATCTGAACACAAGATAAAAGCGAGGCTGTGTACACTGAAAATCGATCTAAGCTAACTAGTGGGCTATATTGCATGCAAACGGTTCCAAGTCGGTAACCTGCCTCGGTGTGCCTCAGAGTAGTTACGGGCCTTTTCTTGGGTCACATCAATAACTGACATATATAATAACACATTGAAACACGACCTATTCTGTGCCAGTAAGAACAGTGTCATGTATCTGAAAACAAATGAACCTTTTGTACGGATAGACAGCTGACGACTAGCAATTTGCGCATATCTATTATTGGAGAGTGAGCTCTCGTTTAAGCTGCAATGTAGTTATTGTTTTGCATCCACACCATTGACTTATATGCACCATTATAATCGTGATATTTGACTCATTGATAACATAGTACAAACTCATTCATTTATTTCGAAATGGCTAGATGCCACGAAAACCTAAGATGTGTCGACAATATAAACACTTTGCTTTTATCTTTTGCAATATTCATGTCAGGCTATATGCGTTCAGCTCCTGATTCGAAGGTTCACTGTGAGGTATTGTCACCGCATTTTGTCCACGAGTCGTCCGCTAACGTTTTTCCTAAATGACTTCGCTTACAAACGCTATATTTATTTGGTTAACTTTCATAAGGATGAGCCTTCTTAGATCAATACCCTTTAAATATACAAATTAGGTCAACACGATACCAAAATGGCTATCGTTTTCAAAGTCCAACCCTTAGGGTTGTTAGGGTTATATGGGGATCCTTTTCTCAACAACCACTGAACTGATTTTGACAGTGTTGTTAGTTATAAATGACCGCTAGGTTTTCGACTATCAAAGTTGTACACAGGAAGTTCCCGGGGGCAAAACAAGCCACTCTCTATGGGTACAAAATGTATATATTGCGATAAGTCTAAGATAAATAGAAACAAACCATAAACGACACCACTCAAAAACCGATCGGTTTATTATGACCAAACTCCAACTGTCGTATAATTTTTAGATCAATACCTTTCAAACCTATATCAATTAAGTTAAAAAGACATCTAAAACTGCCGTTACTTAAAATAGTATAAACCTTAAACAAGCTTCTTCATAAGAACCGTTGAACACATTTTGTATAATAATATTCTTTAAATGAAAACATCAACCGAAATGAGAAATATGTTTAGATTTTTTCCGATTTTAAAATCAAGTAAGGGTTGTTCATATCTCATCTTATTCGTTTTTCTGGAGCATGTAGTCGAGTTAGGACATTAACATTCGTAACTTTTGTATCACTAAAAAGATGCCTCAGCAGGTCTACCTTACCATAAACTTCGAATAAACTGAATTTTATAATCGTAACCTTGATCTCATTTTAAAAATAAAATAAATTTAGGAACACTTCTGCGACAAGGTCTATCACAACCTGACTTCCGAGTATGGTGATGTTTGTTTTGTAAGATCATTAGTCACGATTACTTTCATAAACTCTTTATTTAACTTGTTATAACGTTTATCAAAAGCGGTTATTACTCCCATCATTTCATAGCGCACGGTATGTTTAATGAATGACCCAATAACAGTTATGTGACGACCGGACAGATTATGGACCCTATGATTGCATCTACCTATATCCTGAAAGAGATGGTAAAGTTTTATTTGTTTTTCAGTCCTGTCTGATTGTGCCTTAATGATTGTTTCTCTTTCTGCTCTTGTTTCTGCCAAGTCATTGAATACTAGTCTTGCTTTGTGGCTCTCTAGGCTTTCTAGTTTTATTTTCATATATACATAAACAACTTTTAGCGTTCGTTTAATGAAGTGTGGCGGCTGTAATCCCCGTATACGAATCAGTAGTGTCATTTCTACTGGTCCTTTGGGACCAACGAGCCTAATATAGGTGGCTTTGAAGTAGAATACCACTTAAGCCGATGCTAGGGTGTGTGAGAGGTGTGCTGCTTTATTCTCTTCGTTGTGTTTGTTGCTCCCAAAGGACTAGCTTATTGTTTTTTATTAAAACAAACTTTTTAAACATTTTTGGCCTGTACAATATATAGGCGTTTTTTAATAACGGTAGTTTAGACAATTATACTAGTATGTGGACTTGCCAAGAAATTTGGGAAGCACTCATTTTGCTATAAGATACTATTTTCGTCAGGTATGGAAGTACCGTTTATAGATAAAAAGTGTTGTATTCCTATGGGTACGAACTTTGTACCTCTATTCGCAGATTTGTTCGTGGATTGCTATGAAAGATATTTCAAGTTGAGTCTTCCATCCGATACTCAGGCAAATTTAATTGAAGCCGTTAATGATGGGGTCTCGGTATCTGGTTGACATGTTAAACATTGATAATCCTTTCATTTGATATAACCTAAGGAGCTTCAACTCAACAAATCTAACAGTTGTGATACTGTCGCTTCTTTTTTTTTACATCTTTCTGTTGAAAATGGCGAAATAATTAGTAAAATATATGACTAGAGAGATGCTTTTAATTTTGATATTGTTAATTATCCCCAATTAGATGGAAATATTCCCAGAGCTACTTCTTATGGGGTCTATGTTCCTCATCTTAATCGTTATTTAGAGCTTGTACTCGTGTTACAGACTTTAACAGTCGTAATATTTGTATAACTAAACAAGAGGCCCGGGAGGGCTTCTATCGCTTTAATGGCTGTATAGGGTCTGTGGGTGGGGGTGGGGGTAAGTGTCTTTTTACCCGATTATCTCCTATCAGATGGAACATAAATACAATATCTTATTGTGCATCTATACTTTCTTTCCTAAGAAATATCCCACACATGAACATGAAATCTCAAAGGGTATAGAGGTAGTTAATCGTCATATGGCGGAAACTCCGTTGTAGTAGATTACTGCAAGTTCCCCATGTTATACACCTGTATAGGAGACCCAATATGCAGGAGGTCAAAACCAAATTCATATATGTTGTGACTCGAGTAACAATTCCAATTTCGAATCAACCCTTCACATTTGGACAATATACACATTTTTGTGAAATTTGACCCGATCACACCCTAAGGGGCCCCAGTGGATGAAGCCAAAATCCGAGACAATATTGCGCATCTTCACATCCTAACTAAGACGAATGTAAAGCATGAACTTGAAATAGCAAAGGGTATTGAAAGAGTTAACGTCACATTCCCGAAACTTGTAATAGTAAATTAATTAAAGTTCCCCAAGTTGTACCCATGTAGAGGTGCCTCTTTTTGCAGGAGGTCAAATATGTTTTATATATGTTGTGCCTCAAGTCCCTAAATGATCATATCAAAGTAGAATCGTAATCATTCACATTTAGACATGGTTTGTTTCTGTCATTTTGACCCGATCACCCCAGAGACCATCGGGCAGAACCAAAATCCGAGACAATATTGCGCATCTACACAACTAAGAAATACCGCACACATGAACTTCAGATCTCAAAGGGTATAGAAGGAATTGACGTCACAAGATTGAACATGTGTAATACTGCAAGCTTCCCAAATTGTACCAATGTATAGGGGACCCTATATGCAGGAGGACAAAACCCGTTTTGTATATGTTGTGCCTCGAATCCTTAAATGACATACAACATTAAAACCCAAATCCATTTTTTTACATTTGGAAAAGATATGCAATTTTTGTGATTTTGACCAGATTATCCCAAGTGGGCACAGTGAACGGAAAAAACAGTTAGCCCTTCGTGGGATTGGAACCTAGGACCCCAGGTTCTCAATATGGTATATTGCATATTTAAGAAAAATCAAGGGCCATAAGTCTGATGTTACTGGTCCGATCTAGGTCCATACGGATGACGGGAGGCGTACAGTACTGGTTCTACCCAGGAAAAGTGGGTGGTCTACAGCCACCGCAAAAAAAAATCGACCTTCATATATAACCTGTGCTGAAAATGACGTAAAACACCATACAAACAAACAAACAAACCGATCTCGCTCCGATCTAGCTGGTTTTCGAACCTTACATTGATATTATCAGTCTGACAAAATATGGTAAAGTATATTGGTAATAAATGAAGGTGCTAGAGTGTTCAAAGGGCAGAATTTGTTTGTTTTTTCAGCAAACAAGGGCCATAACTCTGGCGTTACTGATCTGACCCGGCTGTTTTGTTTTAACTTTTCTGAGCTTTTATTGATATTAACAATCTGTGCAAGTTTGTTTAAGATCAAATAATAAATGAAGGTGCTGGAGTGTTCACAAAAATGAGATATATTATCCTATAGATACCATAGCGCCTAATCCGAGCCTTCTCTGACATAAAACGCCTTCTTTTCGTTCTTTTTTTTTGGCTTTTTAGGACAGAGGAACTCCTATACTAAAAACTGGGGATTACTAAATACACACAGTCATGCACTTTCAACGATGTTTGCGGTGTCGGGTCGATTTGTTTCGATAATTTAGCTTAACAGATCGATCAATTAATGTTTAGTATACCAAGCTGCAATGATAAAACTGCACCTTTATCGACTGTAGTGACACAATAAAACATTTATGTTTTTGTTTTGAAGTACACTTTTATTTACTATAACCGCCATTGGATGTTGTTCAGAGAATTACGAGTGACAAAAGGAAAAGTTGGTCGCAATTTTGAAATTGTTTGAATTTTGCGGGATATATTTATCGGCGCACCGGTCGCGATCACGTGACATTTGACCTGAATAATAACAAATGTTGGAAATTCAAAATTCGTCTGAAAAGGTTGACCGTTACAACTTTATTAAGATTAATATAACCAATATTTCGGTTCAAATAGGTAAATAAATGTATTGATAATCGCTTTAGATGATTTAATGCATACTTTCTTAGATATATTTACTTAAAACCAAGAGGATACTACTCTCCCTCGCGGGAGAGGTATTCCCCGTGTTTTACTATAGGAAGAACCGCTCATCATTCATTATCAATTTTTGATATTTCATCTGGCTGTTTACGGTCAGTACATTACACAGCCAGATGAAATATCAAAAATCGTAAAAAAGGCTGGTAAGTTCAGAGAAGGGTCGGATTACACAGAGTCCAAACGCAATAGCTTCGTAGGTCCGCTCTGTACTACAATCAAGGAGCAAGATTTAATTAGTTATACAATGAAAAACAAAAAATACAACAAGTATCGTCAAGACAGGGATACCGACTTGGAACGGTCAGCAGGCAATAAGTTCTACAGGTTAGCTTGAATAGATTTTATGTGTACACAACAATCCTCGCTATTTTCCTGTCTTCAACGCCCAAATAGACAAGACAGTGTAAACAAAACTACATCCCACCAAAGTCCACATCGAGAAAAACTAACAAAAGAAACACTAACTAAAGATATTGTTGTAAACTATATAAAATACAAATAAGAAACATCTCAGGGTGTATCCAGAATTGTACTGAACAACCACAGTAGTTGCAACCAAAGAGAAAACCAATCTAGGGTACGACCAGAACACCCGAGTGGCGTAAGCTCATGCACCTACTTCCCTTGGTCGGGGTTTCATTAGGTGCAATCATAGAGACCCAAGAGGTTTTCCAGTCAACGCACAATGGAGAAGTGAAGCGTATTGACTGATTGTAGGGGGGTCAATCACTAAACATGCAGTGCGTTGTTATACTAAAGGGTCGTAGTATACTTTTCTGAGGAACTTCCTGATTAATTTTTCAAAGTGGACAGGAAACCCGCCAGATCCCATTAACTTTCGAAGTTTATAGACCACATCTCCATAAAATAATGGTTTTAATATTCCTAGTCGCACAAGTGTTTTAAGGTTAGTGTTGTACTTCTGCAGTAGGGTTACGTTGCTCGCGACGATAGCATTTTGAAAAATATCAACGTAGTTTATGATAACGAAAGTATATAACATAATTACAAGCTCTAGCAAAACAAATGAGCTGTGAGATATAAACCCCATCCATGTGTGGATAGTTAACAATGTTAAAGTTGAAGTCATCTATCTTATTATAGATTTTAGTATGTATGAAATCATTAGAAATTGAGAGTTCAAGATCGCGGAATGATGCTTTAGGATCCGAACTGGCAGAATATGTGATATTTCAGCAAATCAAAGGCCATAACTACGATAAAACTAGTCCGATCTGGCTGATTTTCGAACATATCCGAGCTTTTATTGGTATAAAGCCCCTGGTAAAGTTTGGTAAAGATCCGATTAATAATCAAGGCCATATCCTGTTCACAAGGCAAACGTTAACGGGCGACGGAAGACGATGGACGACGACGGACAACTCGCCAGCTCATAAGAGCTACAAATGGAGGCATTACCGTGTTAACCGGCATTACCGCTCATGAACAGTCTCAGTCAAACCGAGACTGCAATATTTCGTATGTGTCATGCTCGGCCGTTTCCAAAGGTCCATCATCATACTCTTTTTTACTCTTTTTTAAAGAGGCAAAATCTAGCATATTTCAGACAATCAAGTGCCATAACTCCTGTGGTACTGGTCCGATCTGGTTGGTTTCCAACATTTCATTAATACCAACAATTTGGTAAAGTTTAGAACATATTGAAATAAAAATGAAAGCCCTATCAAATCAATGAGGCAAAATATAGCACATTTAATAGAATAAAGGACCATAACTCCTGTGTTATTGTCTGATCTGGTTGGCTTTCAACCTGAACCTAGCTTTCAATGATAACAACAATCTGGTAAATATTGGGACGGATTGGCTGAAAAATGAAAGTTATTGTGTTAACGAGGCAAACTTAATAGTCTTAACGAGGCACACCTATTTAAGTAAATTAAGCGCCATAACTCTGGTGTTTCTGCACCGATCTGGCTGGTTTTTGAACTTGTTTTTCATATCAATAATCTGGCCAAGTTTGGCAAATATCAATAATCGGGCCGAGTTTGGTAAATATAAGATAAAAAACGGGACCCTATCTGGTTAACGAGGCAATCTATAGCATATTTAGGAAAACATCTGCCAGAGCTTTCATCAATATCAACAATCTGGCCAAGTTTAGTAAAGATCGTGTGCAAATTACAGGCCTATCGCATTTTTTAAAGAAAATTAAGGTCCACAACTCGATGTTACTGGTCCATTATGGCTGGTTTGCGAACCTGTCCAAGGTTCATCAATATCAACAATCTTGCCAAGTTTGGTGAAGTTCGGATGAACAATAAAGGCACTATTGTCTTAACGAGGCAAAATATAGCATTTTTAATGCCCATTCCGCAGGTGTTACTGGTGCAATATGATTGACTTTTGCACTCGTCCTAGCTTTCATTGATATTTACAATCTGGTCAAGTTTGTTAAAGATCCAATGACAAATGAATTTCCTATCGCGTTAACGATGTAAAATATAAAAAAATATCAGAAAATTAACGGCCATAACTTCAGTGTTAATGTTCCGATCTGACTGGATTTGGACCTTGTTAGAGCTTCCATTGATATCAACAATCTGGTAGAGAAAACTATAACATATTTAAGAAAACCAAAGGCCATAACTCCGGTATTAGTGATTCGATCTTCTTGGTTTATCAAACTCATCCGAGCCTTCATTGATATCAACAATATGTTAAAGTTTGGAGACAATCCGATGAAACTTGAAGGCGCTATTTTGTTAACCAGTTATAGAATATTTCAGAAAATCAAGGGCCATAACACCGATGTTAATGGTCCGATCTGGTTGATTATTCAAACTCATCCGAGCTTTTATTGATATTACCAAGCTGGCAAAGTTTGGAAAAGATTCGATGAAAAACGAAGGCCTTATCGTGTTAACGAGGCCAACTTATAGCACATTTCAGAAAATCAAGGGCCATAACTCCGTTGTAAATGTTTCGATCTAAATGGTTTTTGAAGTCGTCCGAGCTTTCATTGATATCAACAATCTGGTAGGGTTTGGAACAGATTGGATGACAAATGAAAGCCCTATCGGGTTAATGAGGCAAAATATAGCACATTTAACAGTGTTACTGGTCCCATCTGGCTGGTAAAGATCGAATGAAAAATGAAGGCCCTACCGTGTTAACGATGCAAACTATACATATTTTAACTAAATCAAGGGCAATAACTCCGGTGTTACTGGTCCGAACTGGCTGGTTTTCGAGCTCGTCCAAGCATTCATTGATATCAACAATTTGGTAACGTTTGAAAAAGACCGAATGAAACATGAAAGCCCTATCGTGTTAACGAGGCAAAGTTAACGGATGGACGACGGACAACTCGCCATCCTATAAGCTATTCCAGCAGGGCTACCGCTACAGTAAACTTCGAAAACCCTTTGCAAAACTTTATTATCATAACGCCAATCTACTTTTAAAATATAAAAGTTATTTAAGAACTCTTTTGCGACAATAACTGTCACAATCTGACTTCTATGGTGATGTGATTACAAACGTCGTAAAATCGTTGGTCAAAATCATTCAAACACTCTTGATACAACTTGTTAAAACGTTTATCAAAATAGATTATGACCTATGATCATCTTGCAACGCACCACTGTATGTTTAGTGGTTGACCCATTTACAGTTCGCCACTATACGCCACTCTTTGATTGTGCGATGACCGGACAGATTGATGAGCCTATGATGACGTCTACTTAAATCCTCATAGGACGTTAACGTTTGATGTTTGTCTTAATTTGTCTTCAATCTTGTCTTGTCGTACCCTTAACGGTTTGTTCTCTTATTGCTCTGGCTTCTGCCATGTCACTGAATACTTGCTTTGTGACTTTCTAGACTTTTTAAAAATATTATATATACATATATGATTATTCATATCTGTATAGTCTTTCAAAAGGAAAGTTAATTCAATATTAAATAAATAATAACTCTTCTTCAAATTTTCGAACACTTGTTCTTTTTCAAGAAAAAGCATAGAAATACAACTTTTAAGTAAAATCCATCTTGTTGTTTAAATGGCTGACGTTATGATGAAAAATATACCATAACGACGTCACGTCATTTCCTGTATGACGTTAGGCAAATAACTCGACGTCGTTTCCCGTAACACTCCTTCTACTTTAACGCAAACCGATTTCATGAACACTATACACTAAATATTCAAGTAATGAATTCAATTTAAAATTGTCTCTCGGTATTCTTTAAAGAGTACTCTATAAATTTATTTCATAAATAGTTATATAAAATTAAATTGTGTTTTTTACTAATTACTGTCAGTTAATAGTTTATCTTGATGTTGCAGCCTCTGGGAAATTTTGTGTCTAGTTTTTTATCCACTTATCTTCTATCATGTGTCTATATGTTCGACCTTCATCGAAAACTCTCTGTAATACCGTTACTCCCACGTCTATGTCTTTATGACCCTGAAAATGTTTCATTATGGGTTTGTCTGTCTGCTGATACCCGATTAAGTAGAAGCTACCCTACAGCTAAGTTCCAGAGATGCACAGACAGAAATCTAGTCTATGGTTTAAGATGTAAATGTTGTTGTGTAACGGTATATGTTGGTGAGACTGAAAGGTCACTACGGGAGAGGACAGAAGAACACCTTAGAGATGTACGCCAGCAGACAGACAAACTCGTAATGAAACATTTTCAGGGTCATAAAGACATAGACGTGGGAGTAACGTCGTTATGGTATATTTTTCATCAAAATGTCAGCCATTTAAACTAAAAGATGGATTTTACTTAAAAGTTGTATTTCTGTGCTTTTTCTTGAAAAAGAACAAGTGTTCGAAAATTTGAAGAAGAGTTACTATTTATTTAATATACTGAAAGGAAAAAGAAACGCAGGGTACGTATTTCCGCTATATATTGCATATACTGCACACTTAATTCCATATATATTCCAACGAAATCCCAAGATGTTTTGTAAAAAAACAAAGTGCAGTTAGTTAGAGAAAGGATATAGAAACTTTGATGTTGCAGACGTTTTAATCACAGTACACGTTGTAACAAGAAATTCATAAATGCTGAAGTTCCTCTTTGAAAAATTGAGCCAGTTCAGTACTGTATTTAATGTTAAGTGATTGCAACATTTAAAGCCTAAGTTTGCTCACCTGCTTGAGCCAAATGCTCATTCTGACGATAATGGAACTTTAAAGGGGTAACCATTGGTGTGTTCAGTGTTGTTTAAACCTTCTTTCTAAAAGGACAGGCCTTATGTCGCTTGTACCATTCGATTAGCAGTAGCATATTAAACATACAATATATAGCGGAAATACGCACCCTGCGTTTCTTTTTCCTTTCAGTATATATATGATTATGTATGTGTTTTACTTATATTGCCTATAGATCATGGGCTTCTCAACTTTTCGGTACCAACTCAGCTGGCAAATTTTAAAAGCTACCACCTTTTAGATATATCTTAGTATAAAAGAAATAGCCAGGATATTTTTTTTTAAAACGGTAGCTTAACACATTATTTTTGGGCAAAAACAAGCAAATTTGAACAAAAATCGCTAACAACTGGAATATTTTTAAAATATTTTTATCATTGCAGTATTAGGGAGCTGAAGCTTCTTAAAGTTGTCTGTTACATTCATATAAATAAAAATAATGTTTGAAATGAACACAATGTATACAGCTTGCCGTTTTGGGTGAAAATCAGCAAAAAAAGCATACAAATCGCTGATTTTTGGAATAATTATTGTAAAAAAATATTGAAATTCCAGTTAAACAAAATAGAAGTTTTTAAAGTGTTTTATTCATCTAAAGATATCCTGAGATATAGGTAAAATTCTAAAGGATCAGAGATTTGGAAAAACTGGGATATTTTGGGTCAAAATTTGCAAATTCTAACCAAAATCACTAAAAACGGGATTGCTTTTAAAAATATAATTCTCATTACAATATAAGGAGATTGAAAGTCCTTAAAGTTATCTGTTATATACATGTTCATGAAAACAAATATTTGGAATGAATAAAATGTATGTATAAATCTTGAAATTTTGAGTTTTTTAAAATTATAATTAAAATATAGCAAAACAGAAGTCGTTATAGTATTTCTTTAAATGTAAAGGATCACAGATTTGAAAATGGCATTTATTTTGGTATATCGAAATTTAAACCAAAACTGCCGAAAATTTACAATACATTTTTTTTGCAATATAAGGGAGCTAAACATTCTAATATATTAATGTACATAGGTAAAATGTTTGGAATAAACACATTTATACATCTTGACAGTTTTGGAGAAAATCTACAAAAATAAAGCATAAAATAAAAGATTTTTGGATATTTATTTATAAAAAAACAAAGTATTTTTCAAAACTGTAAATAAAGATGAATTAAGGTACAGACAAAAAGTTCCGAAGTAACATGAAAACTGCAAATAACATTTACGAACATTTTAATATTTATTAAAAAATAATTTCTGAATAATTTCTTTTGAAATGAAAGGGAGCTGATAAAATAGCTTATGCATGTAATGTATTTGTAATCAATACATTAAAGACATTTTTAAACGATTTTGATAATTAAACTCAAACTCATAAAATGCATACGTAAATGCCAGTGTAGTATTTTTTTATTAAACTATTGCAAAACATATATGCCAATTAACGAATCGAGAGAAGTGATATTTCGGTTTTTGGTTGAGAAAAATACAATTCAGAGGCAAACGTAGTTTTAAAGAAAACTCAGTCTGAAAAATAATATACGTCTCAAAGCTATTGTAAGAGACAATCATGATATTAACATCTTTAACAGAATACTACGTTTTCATCTGCCGAATGTTGACGCATGTTAACATTCTGAATCTGGTATAAATGCTACAAATAACTCTCCTGCATTCACACCATGTTACAATACAGGGAAGTCTATGCTTTCTGCAAGTACAGTGTAAAGTAAGTTTCGCAAGATACTTTGATACATTATGAAATTATAAACGAACAGATGGGTCATCTGTTATAACATGCCTTATAACAAAGGCCAAGGTGTACCATCCCTATTCTAAAGGTATGTAAGACTTTCCGAGGTCCTTGCACGTGGTGGTAAGCTCGCAAATGTTGTACTGCTGCTGCTGCATATGTATGTGAAATACTGCCCACCAGGAGCTGACCAGTTGAATCCACAACGCTATAGGATGGGCATACAACACGCCGTTGTAATGAGACACTGGATTATTATTAACTGATAGTCGCATTACAACGGGCCGGCTAGTTGTATGCCCATCCTACTGCGTTGTGCATTGGATTGGAAAATCTCACCATCAGTTTTTACTATAGACTGTGTGTCCATTTAGACAACCTGCTGTTTAAACTAAAATGTAACTACCGTCTTTCAAAACATGTCTTTCAGGATGCTCTGTCCTATTGCCTTAGCGGTATATAGATTATACATTTCTTTCAGCAGTCACTTTGTAAATCAGTTGTTTTCGTTTAAGAACGATTTCCTACTACCAAGAAATGAAACAAAGACTGCTGTGCTAGTCAGCAACATTGCCTTTGTATCTACCCTGTGCATCAGGTGTAACACCCGTTAGCTGCTGTATATTTAAGGACTATTGATCTGCCATCTTTATATTAAAACAACCTTCAAAGTGGATGGAATATGGGCAAGAGAAATTTAAAACCAAATGCATACTTTAGGCATGAGCAATGTCAACCATAAAGTACATGACAGTAATTCAATATCGTTTATGTGAACATAATATCAGAAATAATACTTATAAGGGTGACATTGTGCCCTTTATATCCGAAAAGTATGACGCAATTTTATTCGAAGTTTTTTTAGTTTTTTTTCAGTCAAATAATTTATTCCATTTATCCAGCGAGAGCAGACGAGACATTATTTCTAAATAAAATAAGCCATGTTATCACATCATCCAAATTTCAAAGTGCAGCATTGTAAAAAGGCAAAGATATTCTTTCAATGACATGTGGTTCCGAAATAATCTCAATATTATAATATGATGACATGGACGGACTTTCTCTGTAAACGTTTTATAACCGGTAACTATATTTGTAGATGTGTAAAACAGAACTGATTGACTATTTTGCATCGAAACATTGCTAAACAAAAACAATTGATCATTATCATGTCTATATTCGAACAATAATGGCCCAAACCAAATAACAGATATAATAAACTGTTCATTTGAACATTCCACCATACCACATGTTTCAGTTTACAATGTAAGTGTACGATTTCCATGTGTATCATTTGTGTATTTAAGGCACAGGGGATATAAATATTTTTTTTATTTTTTTTTAAAGTGGTGTACTTTTACAATTATTCTATGCATATTTATAAGTGTGAAGGTGGATTTAACAATAATATATACTGAAAAGAAAAAGAAACGAATAATGGATATTTCCGCTATATATTGTATGTTTAATATGCTACTGCTAATCGAATGGTACAGGGCAACATTAAACCTGTCCTTTCGGAAAGAAGGTTTAAACAGCACCAGTGGTTACCCCATAAAAGTTTCATTATCGACAGAATGCGCATTAGGCTCAAGCAGGTGAGGAAACTTAGGTTTAAACGGGCAATCTCTTAACATTAATAAACACAATACTGAAAGCTAAGCTAGGTCAGGTTGCAGGTAAAGGTTTAATGGAAATGGGCCTAACTTTGCCGAAATGAAAGACAACGTTAATGAGACTTATGTAACGACTTTCCTTGGGGTGAGATGAAGATGTTTATGAAGTTTAATGAACATAGGTTAAATACTTGTTAAGTTATGACCAAGTTCGGATTGGAGGTCAAAGCGTGACGGACAGACGGACGAAGACGACGAATGAAGACGTCGATCCCTACCTGCCTGCCATGCTTCGAAGGTGACACAAAGACAAATAAAATGAAAATTTGAATAGTAACATTTCTGTGAATCATTTCTTAATGATAGCTCAATCTTTTTAATTAAAAACTTAAAAATGTACTTTATTATCTCCCTTCATAGTAACACCTTTATTACAGAGAGGTCACACGTTTATATTATTTCGTATTGTGTCGTATATATAGAATCTAAAAAAACTATATTCACATGTAATTTGCTTAAAAAGGATACATATATTCTAATTTGTTTGGTTATCCTTAGAATGTGTGTTTAACGATTAAAATGTTTAAATGTTTGCTTCCATATGTTTTATACGTTTTTAAGGGTTGAACTATTGAACTGTTATATTTTTTATAATATAATATCTTTATTTTCAACATTATTTTCATACATGGTTTATATATACATTTTGATTTAAAACATATATAATAAAGTGTAGACTTAAAGATAATACGATGTTTTTGGTTTTTGTGGAAGATTTCTGCCCGATCATGTTGTTTTTTTTAAATGGATTATATTTTTACCATTCATACTAAAAGAGAGAAATACAGCAACAACAACAACAATAACAAAACAACAACAACAACAAAAAATACACAATACCCATCGCATTATGTATTTTCATTATTTACTCATTTGAATGTGCCTATGCTTGTATGTTATTTTATTTAAAATTGACTACTAATAATGGCTCTATTTCTCGTTTTGTTGAAAGAAGAAAAAAGAGCTGGAATTTTCACATATATATGTAACAAAAATATCTATACAATGTTCCATTAATACAATTTGTTGTGAATAAAGTTGTTGTTTCTTAAATAAAAAAAGGAAAAGTATTTTCCTGAAATATTATACAGAATTCAATGACTAAATATATTAAATTTAAAAAGTTTTCAAGAACAATCAATTTGCTTACTTGGGAATTACAATGTCAACACATTGAATACTATATAATACCGCAAAGGAAAAAACCTATGGAGAGAAATGTAGTCTAGAAAAAAAAGAAGATTTACTAAATGTAATTAGAAAAAAGAATGAAAAAATAAATAAATTTATAATATTAAAACAAAACAACAAAAACAAAAACAAAGAATACCAGCCAAGGTGATGTTTAACTTTTTTTTGAAAGAGTAACTATGGACGTGCGTTTTCCCTTTCAAAAACAAGATATGAAAATTAATTTAGGAGAAAGGATCTCCATTTGCTGTTATGTTTGTCTATTTTGTAATTTTTAAGAGCAATTTCTTTTTCTATTTCTGTACTTTTAAATAAATATGTTTTGTAACCTAAACAACTTGGAATGGTTTTCCTACATTTGTTTATGTAAATGAAGTATTTTGCATTTATAATTATGAAATTCAATACATTTACATGTGTTTGCGTATTAACTATACCAAAGGTTATATTTTGCAAATGCAAAATTTTATTATCGTAACCCTGATCTTCTTTCTAAATATAAATGTAATTTAAGGACTCTTCTGCGACAAGGACTATCACAACCTGACTTCTATGGTGATGTGATTTATAAACTTCGTAAGATTCTTGGTCATGATCACTTTCATACTATCTTTGTTAAACTTGTTAAAAAGTTTATCAAAAGAGGTTATGACCCTATCATTTTGCAACGTACTGCATGCTTGGTGGTGGACCCTTTTACAGTTCGCCACTATTCTTTCCTCTTTAATTGTACGATGACCGGACAGGCTGTGGACCCTATGATGACGCCTACCTAAAGCCCATTGGGACGGTGGCGTTTGATGTTTGTCCATGATCTTTCCTGTCGTGCCCTTAATGGTGTATTCTCTTACTGCTCTGGCTTCTGCCAAGTCATTGAGTACCTTCATTGTGGCTTTCTAGGCTATTGTTTTTTTGTATTATATGTACACGAGCATATTTGTGTTTTACTTATATTGCCTATTGATGCTGCCTTGTTGGTTAGGGATTAGATCATGGCGGGGATTTCTTTATTTACACTGTCCTGTTTTAATGGGATGACAGTAGGGTAAGTGTGAGGTTTGGTGCACCCTAGTACCGGTTTAAGCCCCCAGCGGCCTACTTTGCCACTGACCGTTCCAAGGCGGTAGCCCTATTGTCAACCCTTTTGTGTTTGTGATGTCGTTTGCATTTTTTATTACTTTTGCCTTTTCGTTTGTCTGTTTGCGTGTTTGTTTTTGTGTTTTGCGGTTGACTGTCGTCCTTGAATGCTGCTTTCCCTGTCCGATATCTTTATCCTTGTTAATATGTATGTCATGTGGGATTAAGAACCTATGCATATCTGACCAGAAAGATTGTATATGCATACATTCCCAAAATAAATGATTTACTGTTTCTGTTTGCATTGCACAGAAATCGCAAAGATTAGAATTAGCAATTTTAAATTTCAGTAATTTTGTATTGGTTGCTACAATCCTCATAAGATATTTATATTGGAAATTGCGCACTTTTGTTGAAATAGTTGAATATATTGGTATAGTGTAAAAAAAATTCCACTCTAGATTAGCGTTTTGAAACTCTTGTTCCCAACTGTGTTGTTGTATAATATCATTGTTAATCTCGTTTCGTAATTGATGACAAAAATTTGTTTGTATAATTGGATTTTTGAAGTTTTTCTATAAGATTTGGTGTAACGTTTTGTGCATTGATTTGTTCTTTTTTTATTTTATTTTTGAAATTTTGGGGAATACATGATATTAATGATGTATACTTGAGAAAATCTTTCTGTGGTATGTCATATAGGTAAGCAAAAAATTCAAAATTATAAAATTGTTTGCGTCTATAATCATATATGTGTTCAAAATATTGTATACCCTTATAAAAAGCCAGTCTCTATGATATATTGGTTTGCCGTTTACTTTTATGTTCGAGTTATTCCATATTATACTTTTGCTTACTGTTTTAACTTCAGCGTGTTTATTTATTTTTTCCCATGCACTAAGTATATTTTGTAAAAAAAGTTTTTTTTCGAACATTTTTTTGATATCGTTTTCATCAATGTTGCATTCAAAAATTGTATTTCCTCCATATTTTTCTAATTCATATAAATATATTTGTTTCCATTGACCGGCTGTATTGTCCATTAACCTTTTTATCCAGCTGGCTTTAAGAGAGTATATAAATTTCTGTATATCAATCATTTTAATACCCCCATTCTCGTAATCTTGTATAAGTGTGGCTTTTTTAATTTTGCTTGGTTTATTGTCCCAAAGAAATTTGAACATAATATCGTTTATTTCTTTAATTGTTTCGTTCGGTGGATCGGGTAGGACGGTTAGTGGATATATTAACTTTGGAAGAGCAAAAGTTCTTAAAACAGTAATTTTTCCAAGTAGGGTTAGTTTTCTATGCTGCCAACTTTTTAAACAATTTTTGAACTGTTCTAGTTTAGGTTCCAGATTAAGTTTAAAAACATCAATCTTGTTTGTATTGAAAACCATTCCAAGAGCTTTTGCTTTTTCAGATGACCATGTAAACTTTCGATTTTCTAAAAATTGTATTTGACTGTTTTTCAATGTACCTACTCTTAAAACACTGCATTTTGAGGTGTTGAGTCTCAAACCAGATATATTTCCAAAAGAATCCAAAGTATGAATTAGTTTCTCAAATGACTGTTTTGATCCATCAGTTAAGAAAGTTGCATCATCCGCAAATAATGTGTTTTTAACCTCAATGTCTGCTATAGTAATGCCTTTTATATCCTTATTGTTTTTTATTTCAAATGAGAGCAATTCTATACATATAATAAACAGATACGGTGATAGTGGGCATCCCTGTCGAACCCCTCGTTTAATCGAGAAAAAATCTGTTATGTGCCCATTATTAATGACACTAATTTTAGCGTCGTTGTAAAATAGCTCTATCCATTTAATAAAATTATCTCCAAAATTAAAATGTCTTAAGGTATTAATTAAAAACATATGATTTATGCTATCAATGCTTTCTCGAAATCGGAAAATAATAGCAGACCTGGAACAATGTGTTCTTCAACATGATCTAAAACTTCAAATAAAAGACGTATGTTTTCTCCAATATATCTTCATATTAAGAAGCCAGTTTGAGAGCTATCTATTATTGTTAATATGACGCGTTTTACCCTATTTGCAATAGCTTTTGTAGAGATTTTATAATCTGTATTAAGTAGACTAATTGGGCGCAAGTTTTCTAAAAATGTTGTATCTTTTCCAGATTTTGGAATCAGTGTTATATAGCTTTGTTTTTGAAGTTCATTTAGATGTCCACATCTAAAAGAATAGTTAAGTGAATTAATGAGAAAACATTTGATGTCTTTCCAAAATATTTTATAAAATGCAGTGGTTAATCCGTCAGAACCAGGACTTTTTTCGTTTTTTATTTCCTTTAAAGCCGCAGCACATTCAAACTCCGTTAAAACACCTTCACATTTTTGTTTTTTAGATTCGTTAAGTTTTGGAATAGAATCATTATAGAAATCTTTATCCGATGATATTTGTTTTGTTTCTGTGTATAATTTTGAATAATATTCGTTGAGAGCTTTTAAAATATCTTTTGTGTTTGAAACAATGTTTTCTTTAACTTTTAACCTAATTATTGGTTTGCTTTCAGCCTTTTTCTTTTCTAAATTTGAAATATATCTAGTATTTCTTTCATCATTTTCAACCTTTTCTGATTTTGAACATGTTGAACGCAAAATAAAGCCGTTTAATCTATTCTCTAGTATTTTTTCGAGTTCATTCTTATACGCCTCATATTCCACTTTTAATATGTGTAACTCCGTTTCATTCGACGTCTTTTTAATTTTTGACTCTATGTCTTTTATATCCGATTTTTTTCAGTTAATAAGTCTTTTTTCTTTTTTGCAGATGTATACTTTATAGTTTCATTTCTAATTGTTTCTTTTAAGATTTCCCAGAGAGTACTTGGATTTGCATTATTATTTAAGCCAGCTCTTTCGCGTAATGCTTTACGGATGCTTTCTTGGTATTCTGTTTGTAATAATATGCTATTATTTAATTTGAAATATCCAGGACCTTTTGGATTGCTTGCTAAATCTAAAGAAATTATAACAAATGTGTGATCTGTTTTAAAACCTGTCTTAATTTAGCTTAGCGAAACATTTTTAACAAGACTGTCTGAAATTAGAAAATAATCAAGACGGCAAAATACTGGTGGTCTATTATTTGAATGCCATGTATATTGGCGTTTTGTAGGATTGTGTAATCTCCAAATATCCGATAAACTATGTGTATCCATTAGTCTTTGCAACTTTAATCTACATTTATTGTGATCGCTAATTCGACCATTTTTCTTATCTAATTTATGTTCTAGAACTGTATTAAA